>SMLS01068710.1:0-48024 GCA_004785975.1 Popillia japonica
AATTTAGAGTTTGGTTTTATTTCCTGGATTCCCCGATAATCCCTTTTTCCAGTATTGAACTCCAAAGTCAGACTCCTTGTCTGTTTAATATACTTATAATATGTACCTACATATATATGTACAGGTATGCACATGCATATGTATATGTTTTATATAATCAGATGATCTTCAAATTATTGTAGTGCTTTTTATTGATCAACATGAGATATTAGACACATACTAATATAGTATTTATTAATAATATTAATTAATGTATTGGTTTATTATTTGAGGCTGCGGTAGTAAAAATATTAAAAATATATATTAATTAATATATTAGAATTGGAAATATATTTTGTTTTTAATTATAGGTTTTCTTGACGTTTTATAAGATGCGAAAGTTATGTCAATGATGTTGAAATGAAGAAATTTTTCCATTCAAAGAGAGAACTTATATAATTATTGATGTATGCATACATACATAATGTAATTTACTTGTTCTTTAAAGTCGATGGACCTAAGAAAACCAGTTTTGTTGCATGGATTCGCGTCTGTCAACATTACTTTCACAAGGATGTTTTTATTATTACAGTACGGATATGAGAAGAAAAAAGCTAAATTGGTTACGGTTTGGGAGAAAACATTCTTTAAACACATAATTATTTAGCAATTTGTTATTATCGATTTAAGATGCCGTGTAATTCTTTTTACTATTGGTAGAATGATTATTAGGGAATTCGGAAATAACCAACGGTATCATTCCGATAGTGTGTATGTTCGGATTAAGTTTAGTTTCAGATGATCTAAAACATTGAACTCTATTCTATATAAGTATTCTATATATCTGGATTTGAAGAATAATATTGTTGTTATGATATATATATATATATATATATATGTGATGTTAACATTGGTATAACCTTGGAGTTGCAGTATAAAAAACATTAAATCATGCACTAATAATGTAATAATTCAATATGTAATTGTTTTCCAAACATTATTTCATTTTTAAAATCGTTAAATGGAGTTATCATAAAATAAGAATATATTTGAAATTATTAAAACTTTTTAATAAATTAAGTTAATAAAAAATAAATGAAATCCAATTGCTCAAAAAATGGAATTTAGTATGGCTAAAATCAGTTAGAGCAATTCCCCAATATAACCTCCATTTTGTTGTTGTAAGATCAACCTTTCCTCCAAATTGTACACAGCATTCCGTAACATTTCTGGTTGGATTGTACCAAAATACTAAACTTTTCAAATAACACCACAGGTAGTAATCCGCTGGGTTAAGATCAGGTGATCTTGTTGGCTATAAATTTGCGTATCGTCTGCTTAACACACGATCTTCAAAAAAGTTGGTTAACAATTCTTTGAGTGGTCGGAAAATGTGCAGTGGTGGTTAATTCTGCATAAAAATTATGTTTTTATTCATAAAGCTCGTTTTGCAGCTGTAAAATAACATAATCTCATTTGCAAGTATCGTTCACCGTTTATAGTTACAGACGCGGCTTTTCCATTCGGGTTTTTTTTCATAGAAACACGGACCAATAATAGAAGTAGCTGTAAAACCGCACCAAACGATGACTTTCTTGTCATGAATACCTCCTTAAACAATTTTCTGTAGACAAGATTCTACAGTTTTGAGTATCGACATTACCATTCAGAGCAAAATGTGCGTCATTTGTTCATAAAATACGCATTCAATGTCCATCTGTGGCATCACTCGTAAAGAAAAATCGTCCCAAGTAGCCAAATCTGCCTCATTTAATTCAAACACATTTTCAGTGTAAGTATATGGATAATTGTTTTTTGTTTCCCATAGATACAGTAAAATCCCATTAAATTTACTTAATTAACTTAATTCCTTGGAAAGTTCTAATAATTTAAAATATATCGCTTTCTTTATGATAAACCTTGTACAATAATTATAACATTACATTAGTATAGTTGTAAGTCACAATTAATACACCAACCCAATTCCTTGAGGGATTAAATGTCAATGATACTTTATGTACATATGTGTATACTATTCGGTAATATTTATAGCCCTGCCTTGAGGTTGTGGCGAGGCTTGAGCTTGTGATTTTGACATATTTGTAATAGCGTTTGCGTCAAAATTTCGAGCTTAAAACCGCGGTATGAGCTCATGGTGATATGATTAAATATGGACATTAACTGCTTTTTTAACACAAAGATAGACTAAATTGTTCGGATATTGCTATATTACAACTGCAAAGTAGTTGTGTATTAAGTACTCTAAAAATTAAGAAATGTATTAGTAAGGAAGTAGTACTTTTAATAGCTTTCTATTATCTATACGTTTCATTTATTATCTACTATCTAGTCTTGTGACTATATAACAGAATTCAAATGTTCTAAAAATTTTTGTCTGCTATAGCTTTCGTTACAGAAAAATTTAAATATATAAGAATACCTACTATAAATCGAGTTCTATAAGGATTCTGAGGATTAGTTTAATTGAAATGTGAATTTGGTTCATTCGGTATATAATGTTAATTAAAATATGAAGAGGTAATTACAGTTTTTAGGCAGAGCAACAATAATAAGTAAAAACGTACCGCAAATAGCCATTAACATCTTGAACTCTCCATATGCAAATGAACGCTAGAAACTGAAAGTATACGTAAGACGTAAAGTGCAAGTCTGTGATATCATATTGTCGACTATTTACGCACCAGTGTCGTCAAATGAAAAGCCATCACATGTACACAAACGCCAGCTGCAGATACCGTACTACCTTTAACTGTTGAAATAATCTACGTATTAGTGAAAAGCGAATTGCGTGTTGTTCTTACTTATAAGATTATGTTTCTAAGACAACACGATCATTAACTCATACACGGAAAAGGAACAGTGTTTTCATGCAAAGTTGCATTCGACCAGCGAATTAGAAAGAGTGCAACTCAATCGAGAAGCAGCTGGAGAAATCTTGAACAGCAAGGACTGTTACTTATGTGAATTTGTTGTTATTTTACAATCATCTCCTTTTTGTTTTGTGTTATTTTGCGTTTTCTCTTTTATAACGATGTAACTGTTCTAAAACGGTATTGTTTGTTAATAATTCAAAGAAGTCTACATTGCTCCAAATATCAGTAGTCTTGTAAATTGCTTGCAATGAAATTCAATTACATTATCATATAATTCTAATCAACATGTATGAATAAAAAACTGGAACAGTTACAGAATATATTTTTGAAGAAAAAACTTTCAACGTATTAATTATAATTAACATTGAATGGTTGGAACGCGCTCAGCGTATAAATTTGAAGAGTTTATTTACTGCCAAAGTAGCCTAAATGTAAAAAAAAAAACATTTATATTCATTTAGAACAGCGTAGCTGGTTTAAGTAAAACACCTTGTATGATAATCGATGATAATAATATACCGCAACATGCAGGATACCACTGCTTCTCTCAATGCCGAGTGAACTACACTTACTAAAGGGTATAAGTATTTTTAATTGTAAGATACCCTTTTATAAAGCCATATATTGCCAGATATTGCCCATATACATCTTATTGTCTATTATCATACCGATCGATTCAAGATTCAGGAGTTAGTTTGCTCACTTATGTAACTACTGTTAAGTTCAATTCTCCCTTCAACGTTCTTATTTATTCCAATCAATGTAGATGGCTTTACATTTTATCCAGCATTGATAGTTGCTCCTAGTTTACTGCGTTGACGTTTTTCGGGTGTTGTCGCGTGGATAAGTGTTTATGTCGTTAATTACGCTGTTAGCTTCTTCAGAAGGTTCCTAAAGATTACTGTTGGTGTCTGCGCTCTAAGTTATGTATCTTATTTTTTTTCGCTTCGCTGATTTGTTACCACTATATTTTGGTGTTTGTAAAGTTATTCGTGAAGTGTTGGTCTCCATCAGCTCGGTTAAAAATTTTAAATTCTTCTCTTTAACGTTCTTTTTAATCTGTCTGTTATTTCTGCGATATGTTTCGGTTTATACTTCTAATAGTTAGTCTACATTCTCTTGTCTCGTTTCTTTCTAAAGATATGACAATTTTATCAATTACTCTAGTGAGATGGTGATGGAGCGTAAGTATGGAATTAATTGCGATCGTCAATGTGACACTGTAGCCAATATAATTATTTCTGTTACAAGCAAGGATAGATTATTAATCATTTTTACGGTACCACTTGTGGATATGTCGTTCATGAACGAACTATTTCAATTGAACAGATCTTCAAAATGAAGCAAGGACTAGTTCTTGACTAATTCTCTAAACGGGTTTTTTTCACCGGGAGGCGTAGAACTAAAAATACAAAAATAATAACATTTTGTCTATCAAAAGATTGGGTTATACAAACTTATGTAGTATATACCTTTTACAGTTTGGAGTAGTTCATTTACCTATAGTTCACAGATTAAAATGCAATTTTCGTGTCATAGTTCCGTAAATTTGATTACCTATACTGCCTTGCTATTGTAATCTACCAAAAAATATGAATGACGACAGGCTGTCCAAATGTGATCAAATACTTACGCTGGAACGAGCTCTCATGACTTTTATTTTCAACTACGGTCATAAATAATAAAATATGATTAATTAGATCGAAAGCGGCACAAATCACACAAAATTACTTGAAATTCAAAGATCATATAGATTGAATGTACTAGTCTTACATGATCGATAATTAGAAATTGAATTATTTGTTTTGAAGTTTTTCTTATGCCTAGAGTTATTGTTCAAATAATTAATTTTTATAGTGACCAGTTATTATTGCAATATCAATTTTGTCATTATAATAGTCGTTCCTCAACATCTACCAAGCAATGCCGCAAAATATCCCTTAACAACCAGTAAAATCACAAACAAAACAAAATACTTAAAAATAACTGTTCTCACTATCGAAGATATAGGGATTTTTTCTATGCAAAGGTATGGAAGTATGAACTTATCTGAACTTAGTATGAACGAATTGCGAATTGCACATCAATGAGCTATCATGACTTAATACATAACCTAAGATTTGGCAATAATGCGTATCGCCATTATGACATGTGTTGATGATGTGCCTCGTCTGTTATCGTAAACAGACTATAGAGCTGCTCTGTGTCACTCGTACAACTATTGTTCTGAAAGTTATTTTTTAATTTACTAAGCAGACATTTTTGCAGCATAATAATAATTTGTTGGTTTAGTAATTGACACGTTAATTGTTGTGAGTTTATGGGATTCTTTTCATGTTATTCTGTGATGAGGGTAACTGTAGGTACTCTACGTTGCATTGCTTCTCAGGGCTACTAAATAGTTATCAGATGTCATAAATTTCAAACATTTAGATTATATAAATCAACATTTTATTTTAGTATACCAGATAAATAAGTAATAATACTCATTATGAATCCATTAAGAACTCTTCCTAAATGTAATGATTATAAATGAACAAATTTGTACATATTTTATTAATTGCCTAACTTGTATGATATCTGATTTCCCTATACCAAGTTATGACGTTTGGCTATTTTATATTAGTCCTAGTTCTATCTACTCTACCTACTCTTCCCCTTTTCCTTTATCTACTATTTAGGATATAGCTAACCAGCACTCAGCATTTTTGCCGGAATATGTACATGCAATAGTCTAGATACACATTGCTTATGCAAGAAACTGTACTTGCAGTGTTTTCACTTCCTCATGCCAAACTGCTCTTACCCTGATTGTTTTTCAGTTGAGTAATGCAGAAAAACACGCAATACCTTGAAAGTATGTACATACATACATCCACGCAAAAACTAAATTTACAACTATGTTGCATTTTACCCACATTATATGCGTTGCGTGCATACGGTGGGTTTATACAATTGCAGTTTATTATAGACTGACTTAGCAATTACTTTTAATTTAACGAAAAACACACACCAATTAATTCACTAATTAATCAAAAACTTGAACAAAAAATATATTTTTTTGGTAAATAATTCTTGTATTCGAATCTTTGCAAGCTTTTTTAAACATTCAAGTAGTAATCAAATACTCTCTTACCTCTAGGGTGTAGGGTTACAATACACAAGTAAATTAGTTCTTTATAAACTTCTCCCATTATATTTTCTATCACGTGCTCACTATTTTGCTTCCGGATTTGTTCTTTTTCGTCAAAATTTTTCACACTTGTTCGTGCCACGTCACTTTAGACCTCCCACGTTTTCTCTTGTCCGGTGTTCTGCTTTCCCAAGTTTGTTTAACCGGTACTCTAATCTAATCTATGAAGGTGGCCCCACCATCCCAGCTGTCTCTGTTCTATGTGCTCCAACACTGATCCAATTTAGAGTTTGCTTCTAATATTATCATTTCTGATTCTGTCTTTCCTCGTAATTTCTTTAACCCTCCTGAGGTATTTTATTTCTACAGCTCTAACTTTACTCTTTTTTCTATCTGATATATACTATATATCGTCGGTTGGTATATTGCCTTACAGAAATTGATTGTTGTTTGCCACGATATTTCTTTTTTGTTTAATAGTCTTTTATTTGTCGGTTCTATTTTTTTTCCTTAATCTGCTTTCTATTATTTTTTCCAGTGTCGTAGTTATTATATGTATTTAATAGGGTTATACTGCTGTAATTTTTGCAATGTTTCGTATCTACATTGAATATTGGCAATATAAGTCCCAATTCCCAGTTTCTTGGTATCTTTTCTTCTTTCCACAGTGTATTCATAATCTCTAAACATAATTGTGTCACTTTTTTGCCCATACATTTCATCATTTCTGTTGTAATTTTGTCGTTGCCTGGTGTTTTTCCATTTTTGAGTTTACATATTTCTTTCACTACTTCTTCTTTAGCAATCATGTCATTTTCCATTACTCTTTTGAGTGTCTATTCTTATTTTTTCCCCATTTTAATATTTAATTTTGTTTTTAATTTAATTATCTTTTGTATCTACCTACATATTTAAATTTGTTGTCCTGTAACTGGCAATCTGTTGGACAATAAACGTATTATTATTATTATTATTATTATTTTCACTATGCTCTTCTATTTTATCTGATTTTGGGTTAAATAGTTTTGGGAAGTATTCTTTCTAGTTATCCATAATTTCTACTACATCTGTCAATAGGTATATGTCTGAGTTTCTTTCTGACGTTTTATTTCCTTTCCAGCTTTCCAATATCTTGAAGAATAATTTTAGGTTCTCTCGGCTGTTAGTCTCCATTTTGTCTCCAAATTCATTTCTTTTTTTTCTTTTTAGTTTTTAACATTAAGGTTTTAATTTTTCTTCTTTGTTCTTTATATGCTTCATAGCTTTGTTGTGTTTTGTTTGCCAAATACGTCTGTTCTCTTTTTAATTTGCAGCCGCTCTCTTAGTTCCCCTAGCCACCATGCTGTTTGTTTGATATGACTATTTTGCGTAAATGTGACACAAATTTTCTCAACTGATTTTAGTACGGTCTTTTTAAACAATTGCCATATTCTCTCTACTCTATTATTTTTAATATTTTCTTCATTATTTTCTAATGTTTTGGTTGTTTCCTGTTCATATTTCTTTGCTGTTTCTTCTCTCCTTAGCTTATAGGATCTTATTACTTTGGTATAAATTTTTAAGTTCTTTATTTCTTCTATTCTTTGATTTTCTATCCATTTACTTTAGCTACTAAAAGATAATGGTCGTTGAAATTTTTGTATCCTTTTCTAACAACGTCGTTTATATTTCCTCTATTTTTCTTTTGTACTTTGTCGTAAATTCACTTTTCTTGCCTATTGTGCTAAACTCTTGTAACTTTGCTTACAACAACAAAAATTATAATAATTGATAAGTGGCACAGCTGTAGTTGGTTTCTACTGGTATGTAACATAGGTAAATGAATACAAATATTTTGCTAGACCAACTTGTCGAAGTATCGAAGTATGGTAATATGTACATAGGTAGGTAATGAGTTCAGGAACTTAATAATATAAAAATATGGGATGTATTTGGGCTGATTTGCTTGCACTCTTTTTTAATTGTATAAAAGTTAGTTCTTGTTATTAGTATGTGTTGCAATTGAAGTACCTTTAGATATGTAGATCTAAACTGAAGGAACGAAACAACTAAACTTTAACTCTTCAAAAGACTTTAGCGAATAGTTCTTAAAAAAGACTAACTTAAAGCAGTCTGATGTCACTACTTCGAAAAGAGAACTGTTGGAAGAAGTCATGTGTATGAATGGAACAACATTCTGCAAGAGTTACATTGTAATTTGTTCACTCCATTATCTTAAAAAAATACTTTTATTATTTACCGTCCTATTTTTCGTACAAAATGTTTATTCTCTTAAAGAACTAATAAATGTATGTTTATTCTTAGAGAGATTCTAACAATCTTAATCGACAGAAGAATATATGATGCTAAATATGAAGACCGTTCTCTGATACACACTTCGTATATAAAATTTCAGATTCCTACGCAAAATTACTTCAAAAATTGGTAAATATATGTCTGTAGCAAACCCGATATGTAAAGGGATTATGAATTTTCAATCGTTATATCGAAATATTCTATTGAATATTTCAATAGAATATTCTATTTGAAATACGTGAATAATTTGAATGCGTTTAAATTAGATTAACTTGCATTGATGTACAACCACAAAGCCAGAAACCCAATGCAAATGAAGTATAAACTTTGAAATATTACTATTACAATTGTTCAATATTTACATATATACAGATTTGTTTGAAAGCGAGCGACTAAATTAATTTTCTTTATACTCAGTGTTACATATTTCATTTTCTCTTAGAAACGAATATTTAGAAATCTGTTATGTTTAAGGTATGTTTATCAACTTTACAGTATATGACGTCAAACAATCATCATGTCATAACATAACATAAAAGGTACTGCATTTAAAAAAGGCACAATTAATGATTCCAAAAAGATGTTACATCCTGTACCGATATATATAAAACAATTTGAACATTTACTTTAATTGGACAGTAAGTTATTAGCGAACGCAATTGGCTATTTGAGGGTATTACGTAGTTTGTACTATGTATTTTAACATGGAGTATATAAAATTGTTTATTAAAAGCATTTGTTGTTTTATTTGTTTAACTAAAATTTATGTGTATATCTGCAATTTTTTTTCAAGTAGATAACTTCAACTTTCCCATATTCGTCTCGCCGTAGAAGATCGCGACTGGTATTTCCACTTGCGGCTAAATATAAAATATATGTGCATAGTTTTATATTCTAACTTACGCGGTAGAACAGATATATTAGAGAAATTAAACATTTCCACAGGTAACTGTGAAAGAAAGCGGTCAATTTAAGCAATAAGCGTCATTATTTGCAACTTCAACTTGAACTATATAGGTTGCTAAATAGAATAGAGGTTATTTTGGGAACTTCGGAAGTATTTAATAGTTTACTAAAATGCATGAGCAATAAGAATTTTCTTAAAGTAGTTTTCAGGCTTGCCTGATTTGCCTCTTGCGCTACTTTTCAGTGCGCTCGTCGTTTGGCACGTATAAAAATTGTAATGATTTCGACTTTATTGTTTTGGAAAGAGTATTACTAAAATTGCTTACAAAAGATAGATACATAATAAAAATCATGCTTTTGGGAAAAGACAGATAATTTAATTACAAGAAAAAGGTTTCACAAAGTATTACCTTATATTATGAACGCTACTGCAAGAATATCACTCATTAAATCCATACCAGATTTCATTTTCCGAAAAAAGGAAAACAAACACAAACGTCTCACTGGTAACTTATTTAGGATTTCGCGCGTACAATAGTCAATGTAATACTAAACTAGTAGGTGTAACTTGAAATAGAACGAACGATCAATAAACCATAGAAAATAAAAGGTTATCAACAAAAAACAAAAATTGTAAATGTCGTTGCAGCATCTATTTCATAAAGATTTTACTTTCGCTGTGGAAAAAATGCATAATAGGGAAAGTATAATTATAGTTCATATATATCGGAATTAACCAAATCTTTCCGCTAACTTAGTAGTCAGCGAATATTTGAGTCACCGCTGGAAAGTGACCGAGATTACTACAGTATGTTATTAGTAAGGGATCCCCTCTAATTCAAGTTCAAGAGTGTTAGACGGAGATGACCAATCTCAGGGTAAGCTTTCTTCGTATACACCACTGCACCAATTTTCCTTTCATTTCGTTGAGAATTCGCATTATATAAATATGTGGCAGGCATTTATATCGATACAATTCGTACACAACCAGCAGAGTGTTCACTTCTTAGTGATACTTGAGGAGATTACAGTATTAAAGAGATGACTCCACGTTTAATTGTACGTTATTTATCATTTATTTATATGTTTATATCGTATCATTAATAATTACAACGTTAATTTACAGATTGCCTTGTTTACACTGACCTTATTGGTAAACATTTGTACTGCAGGTGGAGGTGGTGGAGGAGGGTAAGTAATGAAGTGAATCTTCCTTAAGGAAAATTATACATAATCTTAGCATATTGTTTAGTAATCTTTAAATAATATACCATTACTAGCTAACTGATATATGTAGATTAATAGCTAGATATTATTATAATTGCTGTCAAAGTAATTGGGAGTGTTGCTATTTGTTTTACAAACTACAGAAATTGCAATAATTTAATGTATGTAGTAGATACGGTTCGCAGTCCTAGGGATAAGAACTGCATAAACTGAAATAAAGTTAAGCCTATAATCTTTCGACATTTTGTTTTTGATACTTCTTTGAAGATTAACGATCATGAGAAATGAAAACTCCAAGAATTTTCGTTATATTCTTATATCTTATATCTTTTATCTTATAAGTTATGGCAAAAATGTAATATATTCTAATTTGCTATGTACTATTTTTGTTTTTCAGTGGACACAAACATGTAGTAATTCACGTTCCGTTTAAAGTGAAGACTGTCCATCACACTCACACAGTTGTAAAACATGTAGGCGATGGTGGCGGTGGTGGTCTTAAAGTGATCGGTTACAGTGGCGGCATCGATCAAGGTCATGTAGTCTCATCTGACCATGGAGGTGGTTATGGAGGAGGATATGGTGGTGATTTCAGCGGTGGCATCGGAGGAGGTCATGGTCCGGCCTTATTAGGTCACGCGAGTGGTGGAAGCGGCGGTTCCGACTGGTCCGGTGGCGGCGGTGGTAGCTCTGACTGGGCTGGTGGTTTTGGTGGCGGTTTTAGTGGCGGCTTTGGAGGTGGCCATGCTGATGGCGGCGATCACAATTTCGCAGGCGCTGAAGGCAGTGTGGGTGGATATGGTGATGCTGGTGGTGGAGGAATTGAGAGTTATGGAGGCGGTCAAGAAAGTGACCTCGGCGGCCACGAAGGCTATTAAGAAACGCCATCAAAAGAACTGCGCCTAATTCGTCACTGCGTCGTGTTACAAATGAGTCCTAGTCCTCACTAATTTTTGTTATACAGCTGATTGTTGTTTCATGTATATATTGTTGTGTTAGTTTTGATAAATTTTATTTATATTTTTAAACTATTTGTTTTGTTTATCAAAAGTATTACCTTCGATTAACACCTGCGTCGTACTCAATTTTCAAATCTAGAAAATATTGAACGTACATTTAGAATACTCTCGATAATGTTCAGTTTTATCTCAATAACCATATTGGCGATTTAAGAATGTTATTCTAATTCTGACATTATCCTCTAAAAAATATAGTCTATTCGTTTTCGTATTAATGTAAATGACAAAGTAATTGTAAATGAAGGGAGGTTGATGATTATAAAATACAGGTATAGGTTTTAGAACTTTATATTTCCGCTAAATTCGATCATATCATTGTGAATATCTTATAGAAATTGTCACTTTAATTTGGGTTTATATTTCGTGATTAAGCTGCCGAATGAATATTTTCGATTTGTTTAGTAATACTGACGAAAAGTATTACACACTATAAAGATCGTTGTATACTAGTGGTCCACAAAATTAATAAAAATAGGAATATTACTTCGGTGGTAAAATCACGCAAGGTATTCAATACAACAGGTCTAATAGTGTCAAACAGAATGTAGAAAATTCTGTAGCAACTTTAAAGAATTTTCTTTTACTTAATGACGGTTGCTGGTTTGGTTTGGATCCATCCGCATTCATATTTTAACAACATTTTGGGGGGTTAAAGACAGCAAGTATGAGTCGATAAAATTGGTAAGTAGTTAAAGGATTATTATCAATAGCAGACAGATAATAAGACACACAATTTAATGATGTAATAAAAATAAATATAATTTGCTCGTTAAATACGTTACATATGCTTTGGCCACTAGTACAAAATTCAATCTTAAGCTAATGCTGTCTCGCTTTTTGTTAGGGTTTCTTAACATTCGTAGGTAACCAAAAATTGTGTTTCAATGAATCCGCTAATAACGGATTGAACTGAACATGTAATTATGAATTAGTACATTTAATATGATCATACTTTTAAATGCTGTTTACCTGGAATTTTTGAAATCGCTTTTTCGATTACCTACTATTTCTGTCGTGATAGCGGTTAGTTGTAAACTCCAAATTGGTTCAGTATAAATCCTGTTTCGATTCATATGTCTTACCACAGTTTTCTAGAGTTTTTCTTTTGTTATAGTCTGACTGTATTAATTTGGTTTCAAACTAGATATGTGCTAGAATATAGGTGTTCTAGCACATATCTCTTGTTACACAATGGTTATACGAAGACGAAAATCAACACTCTAGATTTGTGCAATTACTGTAGTAAGTTAGTTTACTAACTAATCCTATAGTAAACTGCTTCACAAAATTTTGGCTTCGATGATATTATATAATATGTACATATATGTACATACAAAGTATTGGATACTTGTGTGCATTATCATGAAATGTCTTGGGTCACTAAAGTAAATAACTCCATAGGTTACACTACAAGGTCTTGATTCATTGAAATTGTATTCATAAATCTTGAAAATCTTGCCCGGCATTCTAAAATATTGTAGCTCTGAGCTGTGGGGTTCTCTGTGCCGAACATTAGAAACATTGTTTTTGCTGGGCCTTCGTAATGGCACAGCACTTTGCCTGGGGTTTCTCCCTCCTCCTTGCAGAATCTGCAGGTAGCATCCTCCGCTAGTCTTATGCTAAACATGTACCTATTTAGTCTAGAGTGACCCGTCAGCAGACCTACTATCATTTTGACGGTTTTCCTGTTTTTACCCAGCAGGTCCCTAGTGAATTCAGGTTTCTGTGCTTTTGCCTGTCTTTGTTCTGGTGATCTTAGCCACCATTCCTTGGACTTGTTATGTACAAATTCGTTGATGGACCCTCTGATCTGTGATTTGATGGTGCCAAAGCGTGAGCAACGAGTTGCCTTGATGAACCTTTTCTGCTCTAATCGTCTGCCGCCTCATTTCCCTTCACGCCTTTGTGGCTGGGAACCCAGGCCAAAATTAGGTTGCAGAATGATTTATTTCCTTTCTTACTAATAAACAGTAGCTTGCTAGAATTTCTATTTACTTGTAACTTGGAGTACCATAGGACTTGATTTTGGTCCTGTCTTATTTTTTTATTGTCATAAGCGATATCGTAGATTTTATTAATTATTCCTTAATTATGTATGCAGATGATACATCTGCGGTGATTACAGGAACTTATCCCATCGATGTACAGAATAGATCAAACATTTTATTGTCTGAATTGCGTCAATGTTTTTCCGGTAATAATTTGTACCTAATTCTTAAAAAAAAACCAGTCATATGTTCTTTCATGCGACAAGATACAAATTCAATTTTAATGCTGACATATCCAGTAATGTTTCTTTATCATCATAGAATGATTTAAAATTTTTCGGGATTTATGTTGATGAAACTCTAGATTGGGAGAAGCATTGTGCTGTGCTAGTGTTATAGCTAACATGGGTGAGACTTGTATCCTGAGTAGAACATTGAGTAATCTATTACCATTAAACTCGGTCTTATCTTTTTATTACAGTGAAGTTCACTCGAGGCTGTCGTATGTTATTGCTTTTTGGGAATCTTCTGGTCATGCACAAAACCGAATTATAAGATGCATTGCTAATATCAAAACAACTCAGATTTATCGAACCTTTTCTAGTAAATTTAAACAACTTCCCAAGCCGGCAGTCTATATTCTTGAAGTTTTAACTTATATATTTAGTGAGAAAGATCAATTTTATAAAAAATAATGAAAGTCATAGCTATGACACTAGAGGAAAGCATACTTTTATACATCCCTTTAATAAATTTTCTATAACAAGGAGAGGACCAGCTTCTGTTGGACTCCGACTATATAATCTGCTTCTTGTTTTAATATTAAGTAAGAATGAGAAAATATTCAAAGTTATGTTTAAAAATATATTGCATCAAAATTGTATTTATTTCATAGACGAATTCGTTTTGTTTAGCAATTATACTGCTTTTATTTTGTATTGTATTTCGTGTTTGTGTTGTATTGTTGAATTTTGACATGCTTAATATACATTTATGTACACCCACGGACTTTAGTTATGTCCGGCATATAGCGGTACAGCCAGCGCTCCTGTCACCATGTCCGTTTTATCTTAAAGGGAATAGTAACAGGAGCGCAGGCTGTAAGCCCTAGATACCGGACATAACCAAAGTCCGTGATGACTTTAGTAATGTCCGGTATATAGCGGTACAGCCTGCGCTCCTGTCACCATGTCCGTTTTATCTTAAAGGGAATAGTGACAGGAGCGCAGGCTGTACCGCTAGATACCGGACACAACCAAAGTCCGTGATGGTACATACGTATTCACTAAGCTAATAAGGGATATTAATATATTATTGTTTGATATTAATATTAAGATATTATTAATATGCATATGTGTATATAACGTTATATAACAATGATATATTTTATTTTTTAGTAGACACCAACCTTAATGTATGTAAACAACATACTTACGAATTCATGACATGATTGGTTCAATGCACACAAGCTACCACTAAAATAAGCATGGAGACAATCCAATGTTACTACGTATACAACAGATATCCACCCAGTTCTTATGCGGTACCTGAGAAAGTACCCTAGCATACAGAAGCCATTATTAGAACATATTATGTAGTGCATATGATACCATCAAAATCGTACCTATTCAGATGCTTGTGTACCCAATTGACTAAGGGATAATTATTGTAGTACTTTCTCTCTACTACTCAGAGTCGCAGTTGTGAATACATTGCACCATTTTATTTTAGAGTACATCAGTAAACTTATGTAGTATAAGACGGTAGGCGTATTTTTAAAATAGTGCTGATTTGCTTATGCATTTCGGAAACCGTCTTTTATAATCTTACTTATGAAAGAGCTCTGCCTACACGCTACCAAGATATCAGCTTAACCAGATTGACCTTTTTGACAACTAAAAGCATAGATCTTTCTAGCATGTGTTTGATTCGAATCAACAGGTTTTAGAACTTTAAATATTATACACTCATTTCTTCTTTTTTATGTAGATATATGTTATATGTATATCTAACCTAAATGTTTAATCTACGATGTAATCATCATCTTAAATACTATATTATTTTTTAGATAGACATACTGCTGACTTGGATCAAATCTTCGATTTAACTGGTACTGAACTTTTCCTTATCTTAAATCACATTATGCGAACTAACAACTTGCATTAAGTGATCCTTAACACTCTCGCCGCCAGTGTAACACGAATGTACACCTTTGTTATTACGACAGTGTAACATGAATGTACTATCATGGACAGATAGAATGTCCGGGTATACGGAGTGCATGTTGCGCTCCTGATACAGTATCGATTGTGCTGTCAAGCGAATTATATCAGGAGCGCAGCTTGCACTCCGTACACCCGGACATTCTATCTGTCCATGACTGTACATACACCGACAGACATTTATATAAAAATGAGGTGTAACAATACTGTTACACGTTTAGTAGATTTTATATGGGAAATCCATTTGCCTGCTCTACTACTACATGCTGATATATCCAACTTTGGCGTATGGCGATTTTTTAGCGAGTAGTTTATACAGTAACACAGCCATAAACTGAGCCATATACGTGTTTTATTAATAAAATCATACGATAAAATAAAATAAGAAATAGCAAAAATTAGTGTTTTCCACTAAAACTAAGCAAACTCCAAAATACAAATAAAACAACTAATGGTTTTCATCGAAACAAGGCTTGCAATAACAAGGAAAGTCTTCACATGTGTCGCAAATGTTCCACGCTAACGAAGCCTACTTCGTTTTTCCATTTATTACTACATCTGTCTTTCCATACTTCTTGTAGCACTTGCAGCCATACTAACTCATTTTTATTATATATGTATATGAAACAAATGGAAAACAGATTCAATGGTTGTGTACAAAAATGTTACGTTTGGCGCAGGTTGGCACTTTCTGTCTTACGCTGGTGTAACACTTTTGCACACCATCTCAAAAAGAAGTAAAAATTCGAAAGAATATGAAAAAGTTCCTACAAATAAGACAAAATTACGTTAAATAGCAAAATATTAAAAAACAAATTTGGCTGTGAATGACCAAACCTGACATTTCCTTTGGCGGTGAGAGTGTTAAGCAGTAAGAATAACCCTATCGATGTGCTGCAAACCACCGTTAACACCTACTTACAGGAAATGTGTTGCCACGTTTTTTCTGCTCAAGCTTTACTTTATGTCAAAGCGGTGCTGTATTTAAATGTATATTGTGTATATAATTTATGTTGTGTCTACTTATCCAACGAAGAAAAATAACATTAGGTACTATTGTTTTTAAAATGGATTATTTTTTGTGAGTTCAAATTACGGTCTGCACAACACTGAAATTACCTTGACCGAACTGAAATTAACTTGGGACGGTCGATGACTTTTATACAACCGCAATAAAAATAATGTATAACATTAAACGACAGAGAGAAATGGCCTACTTATTTATATAGTATTACAGAATAAAATGAAAAGTAAATCGTATGAAAGAACTGTAGAACGATCCAACGATAGGATTTCACTAATGCATAGTTTAGAATGAAGAAAAATATGATTAACCAACTGTGTAGTTTTTTTTTTTTTTGGTATAATCGTGGCTATCAAACGCTAATTACTTCAGTATACTTTCGATAGAAACCTTTTTATAAGGTATAAATACACCATTCGAAGATGTACATATACAGATCAAGTTCGAAGTTGTAGCAGGTGATAAGCACTTAATACAAAGCGATGAAGTGGCACGTAAGTTATATGACTAAAATATGTTATCTTTAAACGTGCGTAATATACATTTTACATATTTCACAGATCATATCGTTCGCTCTTTTGGTGGTAGGTCCATTAGGCACCATAGTTAGTGGGTGAGTTATTAGTTAACTGTCCTACCAGTTTAGTTTTATTTCTAACTAAAATAGAAATCGTGAAAACAATTACTGTTTAAAGATAAACATGTTTGCCCAGTCATTTAAATATAGAGTGACAGATCAGTTAATTTACAATAATTGAAGAGTATTTTATAATTTCTGCAACTGAACAGCATTAAATACTGGTGTGCGTCTGTTGGAGTTTATATCCCTACTTAGGGGTATCAGTGAAAAAAAAATTAAAATATTGTAGCAAAAGTTTTAATAATATTACACCTGGCCCAACTACTACACGATGATTGAAGGATATTCAGAAGTTACCCCAGCTTATGGTGTACAGAAATGATGATACTTCTGTGCAATTCGTTTTTCTTCTAAAGCTTTGAACCGAGTAATTTAGTTTTGTTTGCCTTCTACTTCTATAAGAAAACTATGCAGAACAATACAATTCAACTAAAAACGAATCGAAATACTACTAACTAGACTACTTACTAATTAGACCTGGGACTGGAACTGTGATTTCTTGATAAACCTTCGCAAAAAGGTTCTCCAATACCATTAGTGTCAGTGTTAGTGTGGTGTTGGAGAACATTTTCGAGAAGATTCATCTTGAAGCCACAGTTCCAGTCTGAGGTCCAGTTGGATAAAGTTCTTATTTGAAGATTATTAAAGTTTTCGCATAAATTGCAATTATATCCAGATTTTAAAATTTAAGTTGTATGTCAAAAATATTGAAAAACGGCAAACTACCTTAGAAATACAAATCCTACTAATTCGTTTTGATACTAATGTATGTAAGTGACTTCTTCGGGAGTAAAAAGTTTATATGGGATACAAGATCGCGATAATTAGAGGTATCGACTGTGTTGAAGAATTTGACGCATAAACTATGCTAGAAATTTTCGTTTGTAGCATGTAGGTAATCGCTGTATGCAAGGTGTCCCAAAACGTTATTGTTACAACATTAGAATACATTTCTGAAGTAATTTTAATTTAAATTAATGATAAATATGGGAATGACCTAGCGTTAGTAACCGGCATTCCTTTCAATACAAGACAATGAATGTTGAGCATAATGGTACATCTTCACATTGTCGTAAAGAGATTTTATTGATCAAAATTAGACGAACTGGTAAAGAAAATATGTTTAGCAAATTCTGTTCTATAGAGAAACTTCAAAAAATCAAAACATAACTTGTTCCTAGAGTTATAGGTGCCGCAGAAACTATGGGGTTTGAACCTGAGACTGTTAGTAGTTTTATTACAGCTCAGCTAGGTATAAAGTGAATGGGTGACAATTTTGATCAACTTTTTGAGTGACTTTTTGTTTGTGATTGTCAGTGATATTTCGTTTTGCATTCGTACCTAATCTCTGTATTGATTGTAGTTTACTTACAATACCATTTTGGGTATATTCTCATTAGGAATGTTTAACTTGAAATATCTGTAGTAATATAGTCTTAAGTTGTGGCTGAGGCTGTCTATATATATTACATACAATATGCGGGATTACGTTACCAATCTGTTGGACATTTTTAATAAGTAAATGAATTAGTTTGTAATGTATGGAATCTAATTCATGCCAGCATAGCACTAGTTTGGTTTTTCTGCAATAAATTTACAGTTTATAACAGTGATTGTAACTATCTACAGGTAGTACAGATTTTGCAACCTTTTCATTCAAGATTTATGGTTTTATGTAAGAGGCTATTCGATTTTTCTGTTTTTACAAAAATTACTCGAAAGTGACTTAATTTCAAATAATATCTATACTGTATTTTTGATGTCCAGTAATAATAATAATATTTTAGTTCAATTAAATTCAATTAAAATTTTTAAAATGTAATCTTCAGTTTATTGCAATAATCATCATCCTACGTTTTAAAAGAATATAATATTTTTAAATCACTAATTCACTCATATCATCATTCTTAGCTTTTAATTTTACTTGGTTACTGTATTATACCGGTTGTTTAAAACAGATGCGGCAATATTAAAGGGGGTGATTGCCCAGGTAATTTTATACAAAAAAGTTCCTATAAACATAGGTCCGCAAACTGATTTCTCTAAAAATAAAAATATGTTTTTATTTGTTCAATTGTGAAGAAAAAAGCTCTCTTAATTATTTATCGTACGACGTATCGTTTTTTAGTAAAAAAAATATTTTTGTACGCATGATAAATGGATATGCACTAAGATGTTTTTTTTTTACTTTTTGTATAAAATGACCTGGGCAATCATCCAATTGCCGCATCTTTTTTAAACACCCTGTATACACCTACATATACATATATGCATGGCGGTATTATTTGTGATACAGGATTTGACGGTAACTTGACCATACGACTTTGACTTTCAAAACAAATTGCTAATAGCGAACTAATTTAATTCAGTTTAATCTACTCTGCTACTTTCCCTGTACGTACTTACTTAAAAATAAAATCTCTCACTTTCATTTGATATTGTTCGCATAGTTTCGCACATTTATTAAACGATATTTTGTATCTACCAGTTTTAGCAAACTGATAGATTTCAGTTGTAGTGTCCATCAAGACGCCATTATACATTGCAACAGTTTAAGTTATTTAAATTTAATTCGTAACAAAAAATTCTTAATAATGACAATAACTGTAATAACATTTAACAAAAAAAATGTATACCACTATTTTTTAAATAACTTAGTAGTTCGTTTATTTCATTAATAGATGCTATGTATACTACCTAATATTATGTCAATTTAATTAGTATTGTGGATTGCTTTCAGAGATCATAAACGTGTTGTTGTATACGTTCCATACAAAGTTAAAACAATCCATCACAAACACACTGTTGTGAAAAATAATGGTGGAGGTGATAATGGCGAGAACGTTATAGGCTTCAGTGGTAGCGAAGCATTTGGAAACCTACAGTCAATCCTTGATACAACAGCGGAAAAGAACTCTTTCGGAGAAAGTTATGGAGGAGGCCATGGTCAAAATTGGTTACAAGCATCTAAAGCTAGCGATGAAAGTTCTGTCGGCGATTTTGGAACCCCAAACGGTTTTGGGGGTTTCGGTCATTTTGGTGGTGGCGGTTTTATGGGGTCAGATAGCTTTGAAGGAGCTTACGGTGGTGATCGAGTAAGCTTAGCAAATACATATATGTCTGGCTTAGACGAGCATATATGAAGTAGTTAAAGAAACTTGTATTAACTATTGAAAACAGTGTGAATTAGCAATCTAGTCTATTACTGTCTTTATTTAATTTTATTATAAGTTTGTTATTTTGTTCTTGTTAATAAAATGTTGAAAAATTATCTTGAGTATAAGCAACAATTACTACCCGATTACATATTTAGCATTTATTCTTTCCTATTTCAATAGAAAAAAAGTATACGGTAAGTAAATTTCTGTTCAATTCTGTCATAATTTTTCTGATAACGCAAGGATCGCATAAATATTGCTTACCATCATTTATTCATTTTGTGTTTACGTGAAGTGTGCTCCCTAGGTTTACTACTAGCTATAACTTAGCGTACTATCCATTTTCACATTTTCCCACTTATTCCATATTAAGTAGTACCCAATGATCAATAAAGTCGAAAGCTTTGGAAAAGTTTGGTACAGTTCTGGTGGGCTGGAGATGCCATGCCAGAGAGCTGGGTCATCTCTCACGGGACTCTCCACACTTTTCAGTCTACCGCAGGACGAAATGGTTGGGAAATATAGCTTCGAGAAGACCTTTCTCATGCAGTTAAATAATAAGGGAGAATGGGAAGGAGAACGATGCACTTACTCCTTTAAGGCAAACACTATTAAATGGTATACGGACGGTTCCAAGACTGATAAGGGAACATGTACAGGAGTATTCGGACCAGAAATCAAATACTCAGAGCAAATGGGAACTTACCCCAGCGTTTTCCAGGCAGAGATTAATGCTATTGGAAGATGTACTCAGTTGAATCTTGATAGGAATTATCGGAAGCAAAGCATTGTAATTGTATTCTCCGACAGTCAAGCAGCCATAATGGCGCTGGGCTCTAAGACCATCAGATCGAAATTAGTCTGTGAATGCTTAGGGAAACTAAACAATCTAGGCAGAGAGAACAGACTTGCATTATGCTAGGTACTAGGATACACGGGAATCAGTGGCAACGAGAAAGCTACTCTACAAGGTCGCCACAACATCATTTGTGGGACCGGGACCATTTTGCGGAGTAGGAATGAGTACCTATGAAGGAGAAGTCAAGGACAGGAAGCACAAACTCAGAGCAACCATCTGGGAAAATCTTTCTGGTCTGAGAAATTCCTTGGAAACATCAATAAGCAATGTTCGAGGACTTTGCTACAATTAAGTAGGAATAAACTGCATGTACTTATGGCTTTTCTGACAGGGGACTACCACCGTGGGGAACACATGACAAGGATAGCTTTGAAACGCAATAGCGACTGCGGGTTTTTCAGGGCGGAAGACGAAAATCCGGAGCACCTGATATCCGACTACATGGTTATTGCAGCAATTCGTGCCAGTTATTTTTATGAAATATCCTCCTTAAAACCATCACAGCTATTGTAGTTTATTAAAGCACTTAGACTGGATCGGGAGCTATAGCTGTGGGCAGATACCAACAATTTATAGCTCATGTAGAGAGAGGGGGGGGGGGAGTGGGCACAATAGATCATTTGGTCGTAGTCCAACATCACCCTCAACTCAAAGTCTGTTCTATTCTATATATTATTAGATCACCCTCAACTCAAATTCTGTTATATTCTATATATTATTAGAGAGGTATATTCAGCACTAATACATGTAAGTGTCTTCAGCAGTGAAAAGTGAGCGACGGAAGGTTACCTATAACTGTCAACCCAACTTTTTTTATTTATTTATTTTTGTGTTATTTCTTATATTATATGTATTCACACTACCATAACGCGGAAGTCCTTATATGTAATAGTCAAAAATGAATGCTGGTCAGTCTGCATCAGTCAGAGATAACTGAACGGGTGCCAACTTTTACCACCATTTCGGTTAACATTATATGTAATATATCTCTCAGTTAAAATGAAAACAGTATTTAATATATTGTCATAAATATAACAAGATGTCTGAAAGTCTGATTGTTACATTACCATTTACATTTACTAATTGCATGAATTTATACAAGCTAGTATTTAGATTGTAAACTTACAATATTTAATCAGATAATTTTCTTAAACCTTCCTGTTAAGGATTAAAATGTCATGTATTATACAGGTTATACAGACATATTTCATGTTTTGTTAACATTATGTGGTCCATATTTCATATATTTCATCGGCAAGGTATGTACATATGTATGTTGTTTGTGTATTTCTTTTAAGAATAATTGAGGTATAGATAAATATACATATGTATATGACGGTGTCCTGTCAACAGTGACATTAAGATGTTTCAGATACAAGAATATCGCAGCTGTATTCTGTCTTCTGAATTCGACAGGTAGATGCGGTTTCCATGATGGTATAAAGATTTCATATTGAAGATTAAGACATACATTTCAGAACCTATGTTATCGTATGTATAATTCATGAGAACAATTTATGGCTGTCATCATTAAACAAGTTCTTCGTGGTATTGTTATGTATATGCGTACACATCTACACCCCAGAGATTCAAGTGTATTCTTTGTTGTAAATTATTAATTAATTATTTTCAATTAATTTATTTTTATATACATATAAATGGTTATCAACCTCGTTCTTTGTCTGCATGATCAACATCGATAACAACGCCCACTTGTTTTAATATTGATGGTTTCACCACTGACAGCGTTACTGTGGCCATTGAACGTCTCAAGGCAGACTTTACATTAGGTCATGACGGATTTCCTAATTTCTTTATTAGAGATAGTGCACCTGTACTGTGTGATCCATTGTGCGAAATATTTAATCTGGCTCTGCGTACCTCGACTTTTCCAGATATCTGGAAAATATGCAAGGTCAATCCAGTATTAAAAAAGGGAATAGATAGAACGTACTGAACTACATATAGGCCTATTGGTATATTATCTGGTTGTCCTAAAGTATTTGAACATCTCATTGACAATAAAATCTACAACAATCTGAAATGTTACATTGCACTTCTGCAGCATGGTTTTATGAAAGGAAGATCAGTCCTAAACAAATCTAGCTGAAATTACGCATTATATTAGTTCCTGTATCAACACACAAGAAGAAGTTGATGTTCTATACACTGTTTTTACCAAGGCATTCGATAAGACCATACCATATTACTTTCCAAACTTGATTCTCTGGGATTTTCTTCTACAACTATAAACTTTATGCCTTCCTATTTAGATAATCGCACCAGTTACGTTTGCTATAACGGCTTCTATACCAGAACATTCACAGTTTCATCGGGGGTTCCTCAGGGATCAAATTTAGGCCCACTTGTTTTTAACAATTACATCAACGATCTTTTATCCAGTATTAGTCCCCGTGTTCTTGCCTATGTTGACGATTTAAAAATTTATTCGAAGATATCTACCATCTCCGATTGTGAGGCTTTGCAAAAAGATCTTGATATTATTAATAATTGGTGTTTTCAAAGTAAGATTATGCTAAGCGATAGTAAGTGTGCCGTTGTTAATTATACCACAAAAACTAAGCCGTTTTTATTTCTCTATTCTGTTGCACAATTCTCTATACCGAGACTGACCAAAATTCGAAATCTGGGTGTTCTGTTTGACCAGTTCACCGACCACATTTCTGCAATGTGTTCTTCTGCATCATGCTCGCTTAGATTTGTTATCAGGTCTTGCCGCTCGTTCTCAAACTTAACTGCACTAAAAATATTATTTTTTACCCTGGTGCGTCCAAAGCTTGAATTTGCTTCTATAATCTGGTACCCATGTTTCCTTTTTCAAAACCTGCTGCTGGAAAGGGTCCAGAGAAGGTTCCTAAAGTGTCTCTTATTCCAAGAATTGGGTATGTATCCTTTACGAGGCTGTGACTACAAAGAATTACTAAAACAACACAATTTTACATCACTATCAGACCACGGATAACTAAATAGTGCTAACTTTGCTGCTTTCCAATATAAATATTCTTGTTCTCAAAGATGGTAATCGTTCGTCTGACACCTTCGCCGTTGCCACAGCAAGAACTAATGTATTCTCCAGAGCGCCTCTTACCTATAGGAAGAATGCAAACAAACTCTATCCCGATTCGTTCCATTTACCTGCTTCCACATTACCCCATTAAGCTTGCATATACTGTCTGTTTTAGTATAGTATTTACAGCAGTGCATTATATTAATATTTCAAATATTGTCCTTTGAATGGATATACATATGTATCTGTTGGGCAATAAAGATATTATTACTATTGGCCCATTGGTATTAAGCAATTTTAGTCACTTGTTCGATGACTTTCTTTATTGTGGTCTTCTCTTACAAACCAGCCGTGGTTAAAACCAGGAAATTGGCAAATTTCTTGG
Organism: Popillia japonica; assembly: GCA_004785975.1. Lineage (NCBI taxonomy): Eukaryota > Metazoa > Arthropoda > Insecta > Coleoptera > Scarabaeidae > Popillia > Popillia japonica. The sequence goes on from SMLS01068710.1 coordinate 24,758, forward strand.
CAGCAACAGCATCTCCACCACCACATTTAAGAAGTTATCAGTTATAAAATTGTTGTCAGAACCTATGACTCACTCCGTTAGTATGAACAAAACATGAAAACATTTATGTTGCAAAAACTTCAATATAGTGTAAGAATCAAATATTAGTGGTATTTTGAATGTTTTCTTTGCTACAATAGAGAAGAATAAATTGAATAAATTATTCATTACCATAGAAAAAAAAGTAAAACATAGTATTGTGTGATCTTAAAAATGTATACTTACCTCCGCTATATATGATCATAATTACAAAGAATTAAGAATTTTTATGCATTTGGTTTCATAAAATTAGTGATACCAACATTAAAAAGTAGCGTTTTTTTTTACCCACAAATAGGACGACGAAAGGATTATGAAAAATTTATAAAGCTATTGAATCTACTGAAAAGAACTGTCATCAAAAAGCGCAAAATCATCACGGTACTTTATAACAACTTGCAGAAACTTAAGTATGTTCTTAAAAGTACACTTTCTACACTCACATCTAAATTTTTTCCGGATATCGCAATAAAAGGCAAGCAGTAGGAATATGTATGTCCATCAGGAAATGTCAGCTGTGGAATATATGTGGTAAAACAAATGGAATCCTAACATAGCACCAAATTATTACACTCTAGGTTAGTCAGCATTCAGAAATTCAGAAGGAAAAAATTCTTCAAAAACCCATAATTTTCACGCAAGAAGCTTTTTGTGATTATTAAATTAGCGCCAACTGTAATTGCAATGTATAGAAAATGAGGACAATATTTTTGCTTTAAATACGCTTTAGTTTTAAAGTATCTGATCAGTTAGTGTAATCATCACCAACTAGTGATTTGCTTGGATGTTTCTGACAACTGAAGTTGATGTAATACTTAAACTGGAAATACGCAAATAAAGTAGTATTTGTGAATAATCCAGCCACCGATGTTTCTAGAAAATATTTCCAGAGTTTAGAGTATTAACTCCTAAGTGAAATTAGCGTCATTAGTGAGTAAAATAACTATCATTTACAAATATCTACGAACATTTTATTAAATGTAACGTATAACAATAACATAGACTATATACATTAAATTAAACTATAACAAGAATAATTGAATCACAGTTTGTAAGTAGAAGATGCAGAAGAAAAAAATGTACAATATTTGTAATTGTGACTGAGAAACATAGCAACCTTGAATCATTTTTAGGCTATGTTTTTTTGTACCTATTGTTTTTCGCATTTACTTTACTCTACCTTCCCCAGCCCCAACCGTGGCCGGACAAAGCTTCATCTAAGCCGAGATCATCCTTGCTCTGGTGATGGATAGTCTTATAGATGGTGTGTGTATGTTTAATGGTTTTTTCATGAACAGGGATGATAATCTTTACAGTTTCATGACTGTAAAAGCAAAATTATTCAGTTAAATCAAATAGTATTTTTAAACGAGTACAATTACTTACCCGCCATCTCCGCCACCTCCAGCTGCGACAAGGAGAGTTGTAAATGCCCACAAAATGCACAAGCCGAACTGAAACATGTATTAAAAGCAAAAAAGCAAAAATTAGAAAACTATATACACACCAATGCCTTGAAATGCATAGCGAAAGAATTATTTGTATGGAGGTTGATATTGCTATAACACTGTGATAGAGAGATTTGCTTTTATATACTTTTTCATAGTCAGCACGTTGAACTCCACCACTAAACGCGATACTATAATCATACGTAATATTCTAGATAAATTTACGGAAGTATAACCACCTTTCTCCAAAACATTGCTTTTAATAAAAGAACCATTTATTCAAATTCTGTTTTTATTATTACAATGCTGTGATGCACATAGTTCATGTAACTTGTGATACATGTACCTTTAAATAGCTTAGTCAATTTTTATCACTTTCGTGTATTGGTAAATAAGTGTATTTTTAATAGCAATGTGATAGAAATTAATAATATTTAATATAAGTAATTATTAATTAATGTTTAATATAATTCCCGTCTGTAGGCTACTTTATTTCAAAATCCTACATTTTTGAGTGTACAACAAGTGCTACGTTACAATTTTGGTCGAGTTGATTGTAAGTAAAACATACATGGTGTAATACATTGTTTTCTTTGGAGTTAATTACCATTTGTATTTTTTTTATTATCATTATAATTAACTCCTAACCAAAAAGTAATTCTGTCAGTATTTTTAATCAATAATTAAAACTAAACTAACTATGCTAAAATTTATTTTTATATGAAGATTTGCGTATTTATACAATTCAAAAGAATATCTTCAAAGGCCGCTAACGTACAGTCTAACTAAAATATCCTTGAAGTTAAGGAATTGAGTTATTGACAGAATAAAGAAATCCACAATAAACCAAAGTTTTTAAAGAAGTACATATTATAGTAAAAATTTGTATTTGATGTGCTTTAAATTCTATAAGAAATGTGTGTATAACTTTTTAACAAATTAAATTAATAACAAAAAATAAACGAAATCGAGTTGCTTGAGAAATGAGATTTTACTGTACTGTTACAATTGTCAAACGAAGGGGTCAAAACGAAATGACTCAATTTGGAGTTTCATATTGAATAATTTGGAGTTTGATTTTGAATATATAAGATTCAAGTAGACATAGAGTTTAAACGACAGAAACTGCAATAGCATCGATTTACAAACAAGAATTGGTTTAGTTCAGTGTTATTATAAATGCGACAGAAATTACACTGCTGGATTAGAAAGATTTTGCACCAGAATGGGATTGAGAGTGGGGTTCAAATAAAAGCGTACCACAATTTGGTACAAAAAATTGTAAAATTGCAAGAACAGACTCTGTAGACGACCTATCAATACCAGGAAGACTAAGAATTAGTTGTATCCAAGTTCCTGAAGTTCTTCATAAAAATCAGGAGATAGCCAGAGGAAATCCACTAACAATCAGCAGTACAAATGCGTAGTGTGTCGTATGTATACAACGTTTTAGAAAATTTTTCGCAAAATTCTGAAAATTTTTAAACATTTTGCAAATTCATGGCCATCGAGATCAGCTGATCTTAGCCCCTGCAAATTACTGTCTGTGGGGTAGAAGGCGACCAAGACTACAAGAATTAAAAGAAACTATTACGCAGGAAATTGGACACAATTTAGTCAGAAATATTACGGAATGCTGTGCACAATTTGAAGGAAAGATTGGTAATCTTACGACAACAGAATGGATGTCATATCGAGCAATTGCCGTAACTGATTTTAGGGATACTAATTGTATTTCGTTCCCATTCTTTAAACAATTAGAGTTGGTTTATTGTTTGTTATTAACTTAATTTGTTAAAAAGTTGTAATTTAAAATATGTATATTCTTTACTTTATCATAACCCTGTATATCATATATGATGAGGTTGTCGAGACAACTCTCTTATATGAAGAATCATGTATCATATCTGAAGATTTAGGAAATGGATCAAAAGTAGTAGTATTGGGTGAAATAAAAGATTATAAAATTAAATAAATTTTTCAAATATTGTTCTGCGAACTTAATGCTGTTTATAATATGTAGTAATCGTTCATTTTTCATTATGATATCAATGAACTATCACCATGAATTAATTTCTCACACATTTACTTTATATCCAGAATTTAATTTTTTTCTTTTGTCATTGGTAGAATCAAGCTAATTCAAAACAACTTCTTTAGCTGTAATTTATTTTGGAAATCTGGATAATTGGCCAATGAAATTATAGCGAAAACTAATTTTTATGGCGAATTTTGTTTTAGGCGAGAGTTTTTTTGGCTATTTTCCCCGATATAAAGCTTTTCTGGGACAGAACTTAGTTAGTAGATAGTCTACAACGTTTATTAGAGAAAGGTTTCAATTCATTGGTAAGTAAATTATTTATCACTTTATGGAAGAGTCTGAAGAAATTCTAACTTATTCAAATTTTAATTAATCGCGAATCAAAGTCGACTCTTTTGCCTACAAAAAGAAAATAGTAAATGTAGGTGTTAATTAACGTATATATTGATCATGTCTAAAGATGACTCATGATGTTAATAATTGGCATTAAAGATGTGGCATGCATCAAACATTTCTTGAGAATAGAATATTCTGAAAATGGGGAGAAAGTGTGCTTAAATCATCTGAGCAAAAGACATTTTGAAAATATTTGGAATGCAGGTAGTAAATCTACCGAGTATTCTTATAAATTCTGGTTTAAAATGGAATGGAGAGTTAGTTGGATTGTTGATATGCTTGGCCGTATGCACAAGCCGAGATATCACGCATGCTGCCGAAAATTTGAGAGCATTTATCAAAAACTTCAATATCAATTATTGGATAGGTAGAAAGTAGGTATGTTCATAGATACCTGACGGATACTACCGCCACTCCACTGAAAATTGTTTTACAAATGGGCGATCTTTATCTATTATTATACGGTATTTATATCGACTTGATACGACAACACTATCGATTCTCACTTATTTCAAATAGTAACTAATATATTTTATTCCATAGCATTTGTTTAAAATCAGGGATAGTATGTACTTATGATCCTATTTATTTATTTATCGCATAGCATAAAGTACACATTAAAACAAAATGGCGTAAACAAAACACATAACTATCTTGTCAGTGTGGGTACTGATAAGCTTGACAGGGATGCGTATTCAGCCGCTGCGTATACCAGTTCAAGGATTGTACGCAAGAAGGATCATGCTTGAATGCTAGATTTCCTGGTGCCTTCGATGTTAAACTGGCAGACTCGGATTCTTGGTTCAAGTTCTCTGGTCAGTCTATTGGACGGCGTTGAGGCGTGATATTGCATGGTTATCGAATGAAAACCACGTCAGGAGTGACCAGTTAGTACTAGTTCATTTGGTTCACAACTATAAATAGCCGCTATCCAGGGAGTACCGGGTGCATGGAGGCAAACTAGTTATGCTCCCCTATAACTAAATGTCGGAGCTTTCGAGTTAATTTGGAAAATGTAGTAAATTTCTCATAGTCTATGGAAGTAGAAGTAAAGAATTAAAAAAAAAATTACCTACAATTAATGTACCAAGGACGTGTACAAAAAAAAATGGAAAATTTTCGTTATTGGCAAATGCATGTTTTTGTTCATATTGCTCATCGATCCTATATCACGGTAGTTTTTGAATTAAACGATTAAGATTATTATTACACAATTAATAATCTTTGTTTTTATTTATTCCATTTACTCTTCATTGCCTCATTCATTCTACAAAATCAAAGTTATTAGATTTTGCAAATTAACTCTAGAATTATGATATTTAGTTATAGGAAAGTAAATACAAAAATAATATCTTTATTTTTGGATAAAATAGTATTTCTTTTTATAAGACACCGCTATTGGCTTGTTTTAAAGGTAAGGTTTGTTGGAAACAGTAGCTTCAAATTTATCTTCACGTTATAAATTAACAACGAAATAGGTTATTTGAAATAATAAAGTTGAAGACGCAGAAATCTAAAATTATCTTAAATTGTGAGCAGATAGCACAAAATTGTTACTTGCAAAATTTGGGCTCGCTATATTTATTCATTTTTCTAAAAAAACTATTATTTTAAATTAAAAACTCGTCATACAAAATAATTACTTATTGCTCTGTCCTAGTTTCTAAATACAGTTACGAAATATACATTTGAGTTTAAGTTGAATTTGTTAGAATCTAGACTTTAATTTGAAGTATTACACGACAAGTTGTTTCACTTACAAGTTTTAAGGGTTCTTGTGAAGATATGGCCATAACCGTTACAAAGTTTTTTTAGGTCTAATGTATCTCATTTATAATAAAGCGAGGTAATGGATTTTTGTTTTACTCGAAATATTTACATATTTCAGGTATATCGTTCTTAAAAAATATGCTGATTATAGTATATTATCTTGACTTATTTTTACGGTAGGACAGTAATAGTAGTTCTTTGTCCTGTCGTTCCTAGAAGATCATTTACAAGAGCCTCTATATGTATGTATGCTTCTTTGTGTGTACGATCATACATATGTATGTATGTAGAGTTAAACACTTTTATCACGCGAGGAAATAAACTCTCTTCTACGCCATTCACTTCCGATGATAAATGGGAAGTTACATAATGAGTTTTGAAATTAATATTATCAGAGCAAACTTTCTTTGATATAGAGAGTATTTTTGTCTTTGCTTGTTAGTGCATTAAATCATAGAATTTCTCCGTGAAAAATGATTAGTAATATAGCAACGCAATTTTCATATAAAGAACAAGGAAAATAATTCCACGCAAATATAATTGTTACGGTTTTGATTTCATTTAGTGATTCGCTTTCACCGTATCATTTTATTTACTTTTTTCGCATAATTATTATTCTTTTTAACCAAATTATATGTTTAAGTAATAATTATATATCCATCTATTAGTTGGTATTATACAGTTGAATGTAAATAGCACTATTAAAATGGAAATTGTACTTGCTGGTTTAGTGTGAGGACTCTACAATTCCCTTAAACATTGCCACATACATGCTATATTATGCCGGAAGTTCCTGGCAACTTTGTTATTTTAAATGGAACATCCTATATATTATTACATTTTTCAGTTTCCCGTTCGATTTTGAAGAAATATTTGCATTTTTTTTTAATTTTTGACAAATGGAGAAGTGCATTTGAACTTCTATAACTGTAAAGGTATTTAATTTAGAAAATTGAAAATTTGTAGAACTTTGACTGTTAACTGTCATCCTGGCCTTAACCGATTCGAGGTTTTTAAAATTCTGTATTATGCGTTTAACTGTGTTTGGTGGTGGTCCTTCATATCACTTTATTGCATTCAGCATAAATAATAAACAAATTTAAACAATCTTCGTTCGTATAATTCAAACGTGTTGGCATTGTTTATAACTGAAAACAAACAATAAATGACATTTCATCAGTGCTGGATTGATTCTCGAGTGGTCATGACTAACTTAGATATACCAAAGCAGGAGAACATCTTAAAAAACTACCAAAGCTACATTCTTTATATACACCTATGTACATATGTTAGTAATTATCTTAAATAATATGGATTTTAGATGCGTAATGAACAAGACTTTTTTTTGTATTTTTGTAAGGACAGTTTGATGAGAAAGAGAAAAATAGATAGTTGCGTAGTTATCGGTTTCGAGTTCTATTCTATACGGTCAATAGATCTACAAATTTTCAATTTTCCATATTAAGTACCTTTACGGTTATAGAAGTTCAAATGCACTCCTCTTTCTGTTAAACATTAAAAAAAATGCAAATATTTTATTAAATTTACTTCAAAATTGAACGAGAAACTGAAAAATGTAATAATATAGAAGGTGTTCCATTTAAAATAACAAGTTGCCAACCATTTCCGACATAACTGTTTGCGTCAGGTTATTATAAATATTTTAGTTTAATAGCGCACGTCGACTTTAGTATACTCCGAAATTTTCAGAATTTTTCAATGTATACTCTTACATATATCGATCGATGCAGTTTTTCGTGAGAGAGCCTGTATTGACTTCACGAAACTCTATTTTGATGCCAGATGTTCTTCATGGTTCAAAATTAGATCCACTCCTTTTAACTTTATTAAATAATATAATTCACAGTCTCTGATAATGATTACTGAATTGAATTGAAAATATTTTGCAGAGTGGAAACATCAGAAAGTTCTGTAAATTGAAAATTTTATTCTTTGCTTACGCTTATGACTGAATTACCCGTAGTTGTAAAATTACAGAAAATGTGAATGTATGAGTGAAACGGAATAGTTAACGTTACTAGTCCAAATTCTTTATTTGTCTGCTTTAATTACAACATTTGACAATTAGATGGCAAACCCTCTGTTTTGGAGTGACTTTTTTAATGTATTTTTCTTAGTAGCAAAGTATTGAAATTTCATATCCTTCAAACCAATTTTAATAAGATTGTGTATACGTATTTATAAAAGAATTTAGACAATATATTTATTTAATTTATTTGGGTTAACTAGTGTACCCAGCACCTCTACCATTTATATAACGATGGAAAATATACATACAAAGTTTTATTAAACCTAAGAATACTTAAACAAAGAACACAGAAAGTGAAATAAATCTCTTTAGAAGGGTTACTATTAATTACAATAATAATGCGTATGTTTGTTGCTATTCTTCGAATCTGTTGAAGAAACTACTTAACGAATGCCGTTCACACGTTATTCTAATTCTTCCGTTATGTTTATCACCGTCTCACAACTCACAACTTTGTTCAGATGTCTGAAGATCGCGAAATTTCTCTGATCCATTCTAAGAACCTAACCATTTAATCGACCTATCTTCAAACAAGTGGCGTCTTATGGCGTGTACTCAACAAAGTCTTCGGTCAGACTACCTCATTCCTAATGCCAGAATGCGATCAAAATATCTTATATAGGGGAACACTAGCTGAAAGCGTGGACTCACATGCCGAATCCAAGCTAAAACGGTAGTTTTACGTTCGAAGTATTCCATTTGCATATAATGGTGGTTATTTCAAAAACTTTGCGAAAACACGAAGGTAGACCGAAAAATATCGTGGCCTTTTATCAACTATTGGAGTTCTCCCGTGTCTCATTTAGAAATAGTTCGGCGGTAACAAGATTCTATTACGTCACTTGCAGCAAATACTGCTATGTACATATATCAATCTTTAAACAGTAGAGCTACGGTCCAGCTGTCTCCGTTATATGGCATAAAATGTCGGATCTATCTCACAGATATGTAGATCTCGCTTTCCTCGTTTTGTTACCTGCGAAAAATTAAGGTTCGATGGAGTTAGATTAAGGTAGGAAGAATCGGAAACAGACTTACACTAATGTGAATAGCACAGGAGAAAAGAGGACGTAGGGGAAGTTAATCATCGGATGGATTGGATTTTGGAGACACACCATAGAAGTTGGTTTTCCGATTTTGATCTACATAGACAGAAATCAGAAACCATCTACATCAGCCAGTAGTATGCATCATGCCGAATATATGAAAATGATAGCGCCTACCGATGTTTACGCTACATCAAGTTTAATTGTTTTCAATAAATTCAAGTATAAGTGTAACAAGCTGAGCTTGTTTTGAAAGTTTCTGACGTGAATGTATAACCTCGCTTTATCGACAAGCTTTTCAGGACGGTAAGCTTGTACTAACATGATCTTCTAAAAGTTTATTTAAAGTTTCTCTTGGTACCTCTGAATCAACGTCTAAATTGTGTTGGCCAATTATAATGGTTAAATGTAGAAAATTTACTTTTAAATTTCAAAATTTATCTTTTCTTCTAGGTAGTAAGTTGTACTACGAGTTTGAATGAATAAATTTGGAATTTCCGTTCTGAATTTCATTATCATTTCAGTTTGGTAAAAATCATTAGTAATATATAATTATATATGTATACAGTTGTAGTTCCTACAACATTTGATTGTTATTGTCCACATTTCATAGATTGTGATAAATCTATCTGACGTAATAGTTACTGGTAATTTACGCGTTGATTTATCGGCAAAAGTTACAGGTACACTGCCTCAGTATTATAACCTAATCTTATTTATATATCTTTGCAATGAATTTAAGTTAAAGATTTTTTTTTGTAAACTATTATTATTGCAGATAGATACATTCATGGAAAGTAAAGATTGGACACTTTCAATGCGTTGTTTATGGAAACTGTCCAATCTTTACTTTCCATGAATGTATCTATCTGCAATAATAATAGTTTACAAAAAAAAATCTTTAACTTAAATTCATTGCAAAGATATATAAATAAGATTAGGTTATAATACTGAGGCAGTGTACCTGTAACTTTTGCCGATAAATCAACGCGTAAAAAGTTGTTGTTTGTTGAATATTGATAAAACATGATTAATATACTAAAATATAACTATTTTATACCGACATAGATACAGCGACTGTGTCCAATTTTAAGTAAAGTGATTAATAAATAATTAATTGATGAGAAATACTTAACTAATTAAATTAATATAATTTGCAAACATTCAGATAAATCGATCTTAATTTATGTTATACACAATAACGACTGCTTCTACTTCTGCAAATACAGTTTAATTTTATATAAATACAAAAGACACCCTAGTTTTTAATGCAACATTACTAAATGTAAAAGTAAAGTAATTTTGTAAACACTTTCTAGTCTTTTCTTCTCAGAAGTTTGGTAAGTATTTTATAAACAATTTATAGTTGTAGTTGTCATTATAGCTTTTGTGGAAAGAATCTTAATTATTTAAATAAGATGTTTGTGGCTAAAAGCTATAATACATATTTGTATTTAGTTTCCTACTATACATATGTATATTGTATGTATTATGCTAGATAGTACTTGTATGGCCGATAATAATGAGTATGCACAGTTATAAAAACATCTACACCTAATATACGCTCTGTAGTTGTCAATATTATTGGGAATGCGTAGATTTCTATTATGAATAGTTTTTTTTACATGTAATAAAACATAAAAATAGACAGGAGTTCTTGAATTCGAAAGGAATTTCTACGGTGAAAGGGAAATTTTCTTTCTTCTTCTCGCTATAAAAGGTCAATGGCTCGAGAGTCAAGATCACTCAACTACCTAAACGTAACAGTTCGTTTTTAAATAAGTCGACTATGAAAGTAAAAAATTCTGTTTGCGTTAATTGTATTGGCGTATATATACAGAGTGCACTTAAGTCATAAAGATTTATTGTTGAATTTTTTTTGGAAGTTGCTCGTTGAGGTTATTGGAATATCTATTACCCCTTTACAAAAAACAATTCTTGATCTTGAACCGTGTGTAAAACACAGCCTCTATTTAAATTAATTTATCTAAATAATTACAAATTGTACGGCTTCTTCGTTACAAATTCCCTTAGAATGTACTATCGCCGCCAAAAGTAGCGAATCAGACTTTATGCGATATGACCTTTCGTATATCTGCGTAACATCCGACTAATCGCACCGGCTGACTGTAATTAGAGACGAATACCTAGCTAGCAGGTAAATTTGAGGCAGAAGGATTTGCACGAAATGCAAAGCTATTATATATAATATCATTTACCATCGCTGCATTTACTCTATATTATAAATAAGTGCCTACTACTTACTAATTATTAAATAGATTTCGTAAACACAAGCACCCTTTTCTGTTTCTTGATAGTAAATTATATATGCGTAAAACATGCATGTTTTACACTTGCATATTTTAAATCATACGCTTCTTAATATAGTAACACAATTTTATTTATAGAAAACAAAGAATTGTTCGGAAAGCGGTATTAAGAAACGATTTTAATCATATTTAAAGAAATTTACTACGAATTCCCTTAAATTCCCAATGTCTTTTAAAGTAATGTAAGTGCAGTATTTATTGAACCGACTAAAACTTCTTAAATTCTTGTTCTTCAACGAATTTTGTACCGTTAATGTCGGCAAATTTTAAACATATTTTTAATTACTAACATCGTTCAAATCCCACAAAATTCTTAGAAATAATAGACATTTTGCTATCAGACATATTGTATATTTTGCGCTGTTTGAACTAAAATATTAGGCGAATATATTAATAAAATAATATAAAAGTCGTTGCATAGTTACACGTCCTATTCTACAATTTTATAATTTTTGCAATTATTGTTTGACTCATGTTTTATATGAGAAATTTATCCTAAAATTTTAATTTGGCTACGTTCTACCTTAGTTTAGTACATCATATTTATTTCCAATATATTCATAAGTCGCTTCGTTTAAATTCATTTAAAGGCTTGCTGCCCTTTAGCCTGCAGGTATACGGTTTGGTACAACTGCCCAGTTATTTTACCTGAATAAAAGATTCAGGGCCGAAAGCCTCTAATATACGCGTTTTATTGCAGTTTGATGCTACTTTTGGCGGCGATAGTACATAAATGGTAGACTATTCTTATAGATTTCTTCCGTCTTTTTCATAGTATTACAATTTTACTGTTATATATGTATTTAGATTTAGCATAATTCTCGCTGATAGTGGATAGTGTAGGTCTTCTATGTACATAGGTACCTATGTACTCATTTACAATAATTATTGTAAAATTATTTTTTGCAAAGAAGTACTGTATTGATGCATGTCTATGTTGATTCTCTGTTAATTACTAGCTATGTGCCGTTATAATATTCTGTAAAAGTGACATTTGTTTTTTTTACAAATTGGAAGTACATAATATCAAATTTCTACGGTGATTTCGCATGACTCGTGTCAATTAAATTATTAGAGAATTATTAAGAAGTTGCAAAAAGACTCAAAACTCATGTGTATTTACTATATTATTAATACTGTTTACATTCAGAAGATATAGCGTTGGAACATAATTCCGTACTGAGTGAACCATTGGCATTGTATGTATAAAAAAGAAGGAAGCCACGATATTCGTAAACTGGAACCAAACTGGAACTAAATATAGGTACTTGCGGTAACGTTGTAATTGCAAAACATTGATATTATAATTCCGTGTATTATTTATAGTATAAAAGATCGTTTTACAGCTTAGAATTGCTAAGTTTATAGTAAATAAGTTTAGTAAATAAAAAACTGTTCTTAGACGTATGTATATCAAAATGTTTAGCATCTGGTTCTAATCTATACAAATACTAAAATATGTACATATGTCCATACGCTTTGTGTTACAGGCGTGCAGATACAAGAACCTAACTAGTTGTCAGATATTAAATGAATTTATAAAATTAATGTATTTAGTACAATTTCTTAGAAAACTAATTTATTAGTTATTGAAATTGTCTAATTTCTGACTTCCTATACTTTTATTAGTGTTAGTTTCCCCATATGTACTTAAGTAGAAGAAAGGATTGTTGATATAAAAATAGTTTATGGTTCGTTTTGTCTTTGACTAGTAGTATAGTGTATAGTAAGTATATGTATCTGCATTCGAATGTAGAGCAAACTGTACTGTTCATACATATGTAATTTGTAATAGAAATTGTAAAGATATGATAAAAGCAAACATTGGCAAACGACCGCCAATTGTATTGTCCTAATAGTCTATGTCATTTCTGATTTAATGCTGTGCCAGTTTTCTTATTTGTTTGGTTTCTCTGTATATATATGTATATATATATACAATATAGATTTAAATGATAAAATAATAGAGAAGCTTATTGTTTGACAATATGTATTTAGAAATACTGTTCAAAGGTAGACTACAATAACATTTATTTATATTTTTACAACATATTTAAATATATTAATCAACACCTACTAGTATAAATACAGACCAGTCTCCATTTCAGTCTCAGAAATGCAACGCACTGCAATAGTAATAAGTTATAAACAAACATACATCACTAATATAATTGCTTTTTGGGGGCGGCTGTTAGAGTATGGTAAGATATCGACCAGTGATGACAACAACGCTTATGTTGATCGATACCACACCAATCAACAACTACCTCTTAGATGCTTACACATATACATACATACAGTATAGTAAATATTTTAATTGGAATCCGATAGCTTGCGCTATTAAGGCTGCGTCTGCAAAAATGTAACGATTTCATGATATTTGTGTTTCTTTCGCGAGCACAGGCTCAACGGCGCAAGCTATCAAAACATTTGTAAGACCTTTTCTGTAGAGCATGAAATTTTCTACAAAAAAGTTCCGGAGAGTACTATTCTATCTGTTATGGTCTTCAAGTTATACTATTTACAAATGTATCGTAAATGCTGATTTTATCTCTGTTTACCTAGTCTAGTATTGCTCACGCATCTCAATTAAAATATTTCGTTACCTGTGTATTTATACGCGCTTTGGCAACTCCACTCATTTTAGATAAGCAGTTGCATTGAAGAAGTTATCTACGGTATACGCTTTAGAAAATCATTAGATACCTAAATATTATTTCTGTTTATAATATACATTATGTTCTTTATCGAATTCCAAATCCGGTGACACAGGACACAAACACGGCACCAACTGCACGTTGTGGATATTAGACGACGAACTCAATTGTGCTTGAAGAGGTACCTGAATTGGAATAGCTGGAATTGGAACTGAATTCTGTGCTTGTGTATCCACAGTTGATACTGCCAGAGGTGGTGGTGATTGAATGTATCTCTGTTGATAATAAGTAACTGGCCATGCGTGCGGTTGTGCTTTAGGTTGAGAACTAAAAACAATGATGTTAATTTAGATATTGATAACAGGACCAAGCTAGATCCACATGCTGCGTTGAGTACGTATGTACATATTTGAATTTACTAACTAAACTATGCTATTTTACGCAGTTTTGTCATTTGTTCATTCTTATCTTACTACTTTTCAAAAGCAACAAACATTGATAAATTGGACAATTTTATATTTCGTCTACCTATGTGGCTTGTATTACAGACCTACATGTGTATCAGCTGTATCAAAGTTATGAGTATTGTAATGTAAATGGTGTAGTTCCATAGCTACACAGATATGTATAGGCTATATTATTTCTTAATAATACAGAATACTGCAAATAATCGCTAAGTAGAAGGAGATGGTACGTACATAACACAGTTTTTAGAAGAATGATCACAGATTAACTCATTATTAGAAGTTTAGAAAATGGACTAACTAGGTAGTTAACAATGCCCATAGACATTGAATTAATATTTTGCAAACTATTACAATTAACCTAAGTACAAAATTAATTATTTGGAGGAATTAGAATTCAAATATCTATTGTTTACAAAACTTTACATAAACAATTCATTTACAATTCTTGTAAACAAACTACTATACAAAATGTAAATGCTAATGGGTAATGATATTTTACAATTCACCAGGTGGTAGCTACTAACATATAAGGATACTACTACAGCACGTCTTTTGAATTGGTAAGTCTTTAGTAGCCATCATCAATATGAAATTTATTAGACGACATCTGGAATGTCATAGAGGATTTAAAGTTTGGTTTAGTTGAAATATCTTGTGTGACTTAATTTAATACATTTTCTTAATGTATTTTTTCTTCTTCTTTGATGTAATTTTCTTTTAATTAAGTAATTATATATTTAATTGGTCTTTCCATTATCAATGTCATTGTCATCTAACTGGTAACTATTTTGTTGAGGCTAGCAACAAACGAGACAGTGTTTCTTATTAATTTCGTTAATATTAAAAGCATCTGATTCTAGAGTGCAAAATTGTTTAAAAGAAAACTTTAGTCAGAGTGGGTTTAAAGAATGGATCAGTGTAATGACCTGTGAGGCCATTCAGTCTTATCCCGTTGACTTTCATGAATGAGGTACCACTAAAAAATTTTAAAACAAAGCGTGCTAAGTGTACAATTACTGTAGAATATAGTGCCAGGAGTTTGTAGCTATATATAGACAGCTCAACAAAAATATTCGCAGTGACCACCACATAATTCAAAACATTTTTGTAAATGGTCGTTTAGTAAACACAAATGCATAGATTTTGAAACTGACTTCTAAACCGGTAATTTGTTTCAATATACATAGTTACAAAACTATATAAAGTTTCTTTTTTTCAAAAAAAAAAAACTATGTACCACTACATATATCAAATACAACTGATAAATGATGATGAATTTTCAGATATCTTGCTATTTTAGCAAATTCAGATTCATTATAAAGTGTTTCTTATATTTTCTGTTGTACTGTCTGTACTGTCATGTATAGGTACTATTCGAAACAGGAGGATATGTAAACTAAAAATTGATTCAAATTCAAATTTAAAAGTATCATCAATACATGAGTTTTTTTTTAATTTTATGCAAGCAAAACTAATCAAAACCAAAAAAGAAATAAATTAATGGCTGTATTTTATTTATTTTATTTTTTAATGTAATCTTGCTTGATTTATTAATAATATATTGTTTCATTTATTCGAATTCAAATTATTTTAAATTAAGATCTACATAATTGATAGCAGTAAAACATGCAGCTTTATTCATTCAAAAATCTAAAATTACATTAGAAATGTAAGATAAATTGGTGTCAAAGATCGCGTAATGGATTACATGAAGAAATAGAATTGATTAGCATTGAACAATTTATTAACTGTATGAAGTACAGTGTTGAATTTTATTTAATATTTGTTATCATTTCTCCATTTATTTATATAGTTTGCTTTCTATATTTATTAATTAAGAATTATAATTAAATTAATTATAACTGAACGATGTATGTCATGAAACTAACAATAAATTTTTCACAAGTAATACATATATTATGTGAATAGGTACCTAATTGAAAAGAAAAAATATTAAAGTTGCCTTAAATTTTCTACATATAAGATTATATTTTTTCAGTATTTATTAGTATTGTTGACTTACTCATCAGAGTTTCCCCAACCCAGGAAAAACGTTGAACCTCGAGTAATGCATATTAAAAGAAATCCAAAACAAATCTGTAAATAAAAATTACCTTTTGCTAAAATCTACGCTTTTAACATGTAACATTCTTCTTCTATGAAAAAATCGTATTAGGTTAACACTTACCAATATTCTACTGTGCGTATACATTATCTCCTTTTTCTATTTATCAAATAACACCCGAACACTGCACCGACAAAAATATTTTTAATGACCCGTACTAACGCACCGGGTGGTTTTATAAGGTTGTCTGGATCTCATGCCCTTTCCCACCCCCTTGTCCTAGCTCGTCAATTGACCAATGAATTCTAGACCAAAAAACGTGGCCCTAACCGCTGTTACTAACAATATTGGAATGCTACTATCTTCCTTCTTTGTGAACAGTTCAAGAGAGATGGACAACTCAAATTAGAAATGTTAAATGATTAGCCAGATATGAAAGAATTTATAGAAAGAAGAGGTACAGAATATAATGAAAGCGCTACAGCTTACCTGGTAAGATAAACATATCGTGAGAAGAAATGTGTGATAATCTAAAATTGTAGGATACGAAATTTTGATAAATATTTTCAGTAGTTGTAAATTATATCAATTATCTAGTATAGCATATAAACTGCAATTGCATGCATCCTCCAAACATTAGTACATTTACGATCATGTAGTCTTAGTCACGTTTTCACTAACAAAATACATATTACCGTTTGTTGAAAGCTTAATAACTCTGTGTCACGAATATTAAAGTGAATACACAATACATATATCAAAAAATCAGTTTTACCATTAAATTCCACACGAGTTTCTTCCAGATTTCGTAGATCCCTCATCTCAATAAGAACAATAATTACAGAATATTCAATCTACGAGTACATTAATGTTGCATTGCCATATTAAACCATGTACAATTTGCTTATTATAGGAAATAGTTAATGCTTTATACGTTTTGCACTTGTAATGGGGATGCTTTTTGACAGTTGGAGTTAACATCCGAGTCTATTAATTAATTAACTATATAGAATTATAGTTATCTGTTCGTAGTTTCCGAATAATTATTCATAAAAATATCTAACATTGAATACTATTACTTAAGAATTATGTACTTCTGCAAATAATGATCCTCGGTTTTATATTGATATTATCACATGATTACATGATTAACTGTAAACTCAGATTATCACTGATTTATTTATGGTATTTTTTAGTTTTAGAAAATTACCTTGAATTTAGAGTCTAAACAAATATGACATCCATTTTTTTATCACGGAAAAAACACTACTTACCTTCCTATCGCTTAATTAAAAGTTATTTGACACAGCTTATTATAACCCTAATTTTACAAAATACCTGAAATACTGAAAAAATGGAATTAATCACGATGCAAGTCCAGCGTTACGGAGCTAAGCTGCTGTAGTTCTTTTGAAAGATTGTTTTAGGTTCTGCCTTTTATATGTAGCTACTTAAATTTCTTGGCATAATCCTCAGCAGTAATCTGCTCTCATTTTAGTGTTCTACAGTTTATACAGTGTGTGCCCGGATAGGTGAAACGAATCTTATAAATGAGAAATAATTTTTGATTTAAATTATAATTTATTGTAGTTTAGCCCTGCTTGGTTAAAGACTAATTTCTAACATATTTTCATGGTTTGCAAAACAAGTAGGTCTTGACAGTGAAGCTAAAACTAGTTTCGTTGCAGGTAAAGTGCCTTTTCTGTTCATAGTACGGCAAAATATTATTAAGGAAAGTTGAAGAATGGAAAACTATGGCCATATACAAATTTTCAAAATAATCGGCCTACTTTAATGAAATCACTAAAATTAATTTTTAGATATTGTTTTTTTTATTGTGAATATACATTCCTATTGTAATTACTGTGTAATACAATTCATAGGCTTCACATTTACCATTTACTAATTAAATAATACGAGTTTTAAACATTAACTTAAGCTAACTAGTACTAACAGTAAACCGTGAAGGCAAAGCAGCTTTTCCGTTCACAATAAACTAAAATGTAAAAAAAAAAGATTTTTTTCAGAATGGAAAGCTTGCGCTGTAAGTAAGTAAAATTTTGGACTGATCGCCATCCACGTTTTATGAAATCACATACTAAATCATTTGTTTATAAGGATGCCATGGAGTAACGACATTGTTTCCCTAGCAATCGTAATCTGTCAAATTTGTCAGTCAACTAATAGTTTATCATTCGTAATCTGCTCTTTAAACAATTTTTTACAAACAATGTTAACATTGGAAAAAATTTGGGTGATTCAATGTTATGGAACCGGCGACAAATCCATAAATACGGTTATTGCTTTATTTCGTACAAAATATCCAAATGCGGCAATTAACAAAACTACATCTTGGCGTTTAATTAAGAGATTCCGCACAACAGGAAGTGTGTCCTATAAGAAGAAGGATAAGAAGACGTACAATGAAAATGATGCAGTTACTTTGGTTGCCTTAAATTCACTAGATGAAGCTCACACGATCTCTTTAAGACACCGTAGCATAAATACAAACATAACTAAATCACATTTGCCAAGAATTTATAAAGCAAATAGAATAGATCCATACAAAGTCAAATTATGTCATACTTTAGAAGAAGGTGACGAGGCACTGCGATTACTGTTCTGCTTATCTTTGGGGGGACTAATGTTAGAAAACAGAAACTTACATAAACTAATAATTTTTTCTGATGAATGTACTTTTACCACAAATGGTGTTCCATCAACCCAAAACTGTCGACATTGAAGCAGAAATAACCCTCATTACATAATAAACGCAAGAAGGCAGTATCTGAAAACTGTTCATGTTTGGTGTAGCGTGTCATACGAGCTGGGAATCATTGGACCTTACTTTATTGAAGGAAGATTAAATCAGCAAATGTATCTACAAATTCTGGAAAGATTTGTTGACGAATTTCCTTTAAATATTCCACAGTCGCGCTTCTTCCAACAGCATGGCTGTTCTGCTCATTCTACACAAATGATTACTGAGTGGCTAAATACTCAATTTGGTGAAAGATGGTTTGGGAGAATGAGCGTAACATCTTGGCCGGCTTTCAAATTTTTGACGATCGCTTTGGATCAACTACTTCTACTAGTGTCGTTAGTGGTTGTTGAGAATGTTGACACGTGTAAAGTAAATTGCAATAGAAATATTTTGGATTATTCCACACTGGTGTTTCTTTTTGTTGATAGGTCCAAACAGTTGAATTAAATAAAATTCACCGACACATAATAATTAACAATTATTGAATACATAAAGAAACACTTTTACTTATTGATGACATTGACTGAACTGAATACAATTTTTTTATCTATCTATTTAAATGTATAAACTTGTCTCCATGTTTTTGACAAAATAATACTGAATGTGAACTGCAAGCTAACGAACACAATACAAATCAATATTATACAAAGAACAGTGATAACCCGCATCGAGCTTCCACTTGGAATGATTTCAAGCTACTTTTGAATATATTTTGCCACTCAAATACTTTACATTTCAAACCTTTGTACCCATATACCGGGTGCGCCATTAGTGTGTCGGCGGAATTTAGCATGAAAACTACTAGAGATAGGAAAGTGAGATTTCCTGTACATATATAGTTTTATACTACGCATTTTTTAAAATTATTTACAAATATACAGGGTGTTAAAAATTTGCGCAGCCAGCTTCTACTTTTTTATATTAAATAGTTTGCTATATTTTTTAGTAATTATTTTGGTAGCCACCTAAAATACCTTTGCAATGATGTATGGTTATGTAGGCTTCCGGTCATTAGTTTTGGCAATATTGTAAATTTTGTAAAAGTTTTTAGATTTGCAGCTTTTGAGATTTAAAATGTTTATATTGTAAGCGGATGTAGCGTTATTCGTTTGTTATCAATTTGGGGGGCTAACACTTTATGCTGTTTCAAAGTGGTGTACCGTCAAAATTATACAGGGTGTTAAATATGTGGCGGCACATTTGCCCAAATTCAACCCTTTTTTTTTCGATTTTTTTAAATGCAAACTATATTTTTAGATATTGTCAGCAAATTCCTTGTGAAATTACCTTCAAAATGGTACCAAATATGTACAATTAATTTCCAATATTTTCGGAGATTTTTACCATTTTTATGGAAAATATTTTAATAATTTTATAAAGATTAACCCATTTACCTCTGCTCATTTGCAATTTTATGTAAATTGGTTAGATTACTTAAAAAAATTAAAACAACCGTACGTGACATAAAATTATTATTATATATACCTTTAAATTTTTTAATCATAAAATAATTCAAAATATGCTCAAATATGTTTTCATTATGTTCTATGGATATTCTCAACCGTCTCTGTATGGACTGCGGTAGGTTTTCAGCCATATTGTCCTCGTTCAACTGAAGAAAAACATTTCTTATACGTTGGTGCATATCTTCTGCCGTTGTAGGAGGTGTCATATAAACTATGTTCTTTATAGTAGGCCACACAAAGAAGTCACAAGGGGTAAGATCTGTCCATGAAATTATCTGGAAGACCTTCTACTATTACTGGTAAATTATTTTGTAAGAAGTTTCTGTAAATTTCACAATTTAGAGTATTTTAAAAGAAAAAAGGGCCTACCACGGTGTTTCCTAAAACGCCTCCCCAAGTGTTAACACTCCATTTGTTTTGATATAAAACGGGCTGCACAAAATGAGGGTTTCTTATGTCTTAGTAGTGTACATTTTTTCTGTTCATAATTCCAGAACTACTAAATGTTGCTTCATCTGTGAAAAGTACATGATCTAAAAAAAAATCATCTTGATGTAACCGTAAAAGAAGCCATTCATAATGCACAATCTCTTTTCAAAATCTGTTCGTAGTAAGCCATGGTGAATATTAATTTTATAAGGATGAAACTTATGTTTTCTTAAAATTCTCCTCGCGGTAGAGGTTGTAATTTAATATTGTTTCGAAATTGCCATTGTAGACACATGCGGATTTTCTACAACGGATTGAATGACTATCACTTCTTTATCTTCTGTAGTAATAGTTTTTGTTCTTTCATGTTTGAGATAATTCACTGAACCCGATCGAACAAACCTTACTAATAAATTGTCAAAGCTCTTACCATCCGGGGTTATTGATGCTAGTAGTGGATTTCTGTTGCAAGCGCCAAGAAGAAATACCATGTCTATGTGTTCCTCCTTCGAGAAATTCATTTTTAGTTGAATTAGGTAAACAATAACAGGAACAAATACTTGGACACCGGATTATAGTAATACGTAATAACTAATAGTAATTAATAAATAAATAATTCAAATTGCAAAAACGGGCGATAATAAAATTATAACAAATATTGAAACGTAAGAATACGCGACAGAAACTTCAAAAACGGCTTTTGTAGAAACACAGATTTGATGTTTCTTTAGAGTCTTAGTTTTTGTTTGAAACTCATGGCTATCTAACCACATTGGAGTGATCCACATATTGAATATTGTTAAAATATTTTTCATAAAATGGTAAAAATCTCGGAAAATACTGGAAATTAGTGCTATATTTTTGGTACCATTTTGAAGGTAATTTCACAAGGAATTTGATGGCAATATCTAAAAATATAGTTTGCATTTAAAAAAATCGAAAAAAATAGGGTTGAATTTCGGCAAATGTGCCGCCACATATTTAACACCCTGTATAATTTTGACGGTACACCACTTTGAAACAGCATAAAGTGTTAGCCCCCCAAGTTGATAACAAAAGAATAACGCTCGACACCACATCCGCTTACAATATAAACATTTTAAATCTCAAAAGCTGCAAATCTAAAAATTTTTACAAAATTTACAATATTGCCAAAACTAATGACCGGAAGCCTACATAACCATACATCATTGCAAAGGTATTTTAGGTGGCTACCAAAATAATTCCTAAAAAATATAGCAAACTATTTAATATAAAAAAGTAGAATCTGGCTGCGCAAATTTGTAACACCCTGTATATTTGTAAATAATTTTAAAAAATGCGTAGTATAAAACTATATATGTACAGGAAATCTTACTTTTCTATCTCTAGTAGTTTTCATGCTAAATTCCGCCGACACACTAATGGCGCACCCGTACAATTCCACTGTGGAATTACCCTTCAAATTTAAAATTTTATTCTATAGCTTTGCTACGCTGACCGCAAACTGTTTGCATCAATAAATGAAATGACACCAACATTTCAAATCTCAACAATCAAATCTTGGTTTCAGGGCTATAGTGCGTCGTGAAGCTACTGGGACACATACCGACATAAACATATAGCGTATCGTCAGCATATTGTAGCATTGTACAATTGCTGATTTGTAGATCATTGATGTGTAGTGAAGAGAGTGTAGAGCCAAGAGTTGAAGCCTGAAATCACACAAGTTATAAATGTTATTATTTCAACACTATCGAACAGATATAATACAATATCAATACCATTGATTTAAGGAAATGTTTCTGGATGGATTTGTTTTATGCCTTATTGTTGTCAAAGTCATTCAGCGTCGTCGAGGGTAAGAATTAGATAATTATAACTCAAATTATCTAAAACTCGAAGAACGAAAGAACTATCTTTGTTCTTTACTCAAGTCTATTAATTTTTTACAAGCCTACCTTTACATAGTTCGTATATCAAAGTATGGCTTTACTGTAAAGCCAACAAATACAACTTTTTTTACTACTTTCAAATTAAATCCTTGGTTAACATGAGCACTTTATATAGTGTTAAAATGTTTACCGTGTTATAACACTGTTGTAAATGATTTGATAAAGAGTTATGTCTATAAGGGGATTCTATTGTATCGTCAACTTTATGGGAGATATATTACATTTATACACTTCTTCGTGTATAAAAAATAATGACTTATTAATTACATAACTTCTATTTTATGTAAATTTCATATACTACAAATTTACATATATGCATTTTTTTT
>SMLS01068712.1:0-37354 GCA_004785975.1 Popillia japonica
TACATCATCCCTTCTGAAATGCTGTGCCTATCGCTTTTGCGGATGATATACTACGCGTAACAATATGTATGTGTACAAAATGGATCATGCTCGAAGAAGTATCAATAGTCGCTGGTGAAAATGCGCATATATATTGCTTTATTAAAAACCCCGTTAGTTCCGCGCTCGTGAATGCTAAATAGGAAAAGCGGTTTACCCGACATAGACCATAATTTCTTGCAAATATATGACTTTATATGAAGTGGGTTTGAGGACTGCAAGCTGTATTTTCGGTAACCATATAATTGGTGTTTTGCTTATGTATATGAATAAAGGAGGTTAAGCGATTGGCATGTTTGTATGCAATAATCTGTAAATAGTTTCTAATAGATTGGAAATCAATTTATGTTATATTGTGGTATGTAATATGTATTGCCCGAAGATTCAATAACAGTACCGTCGTTTTGTTGGCAGGCAGATCACAATTACTCTATTGTAATCGCAAATTAACACATGAAGTCTGCGAATAATATGTGATTTTGTGTATTTAATTTTTTGCCTATTTTGCAAATATTGAATTTTAAGAAATCGCTTTCTATTGGAATCCTTTGTACCAGATCTTGTAGGTGCTCACGTATGAGAGAGAGCTTAAAGTCATAACACATGCAGCCAGGTGTAATGGTTTCCAGCCTCAGATTTAATTATAAGAATATTTTAAAAGCACCCACGACTTTTCGAGAAGATGTTAAAAACCACTCCTTTTGTTACCCTGCCTTTTGCTCCCTTTATCACTAAAGGTTTGGGTAAAATCTTCAAGGAGCTGGATAGTTTACAGTTTAGGCACTAATTTGCAAGACCTGGTCGGTAACCCTTCAGTCTTTGGTAAAGTCGGGGACTTAAGAAATCAATTGTAAAAATTGTAATCAACAATATATTGGACAGACAAGACGTTCCATCAACTAGATTCAATAAGCATATGGCTAATCTTAGACATAACAGGATTGAGAACTCTAGTGTTGCCCAACATATATCCTCATGTTCATGAATAAATATGAAATTGCTTTAGCCATTCTGTCATATCTGTATAATCGTAAAAGTCTCTCCAGTGTTCTGTAAAAAAATAGCTGAGCCAGAATGGTGAACCGATAGAACTGAATGCTTGCATGCGATTAGAATTTATATCCGCCTAAACGTATTCTTTTGTGTCGGCGAAAGATGACACCAATTTCCAAACTCAATCAATAAAGAATGGGCCTCTACATTCGCGTTGGTTTATATAGGAAAACATACTAACAATGCTTATGATCTTTCTCCCTTCAGATGTATGTAGATCCTTTGGAAGTAAGTGTTAAAATTAATAGAAAATGGGCAAAATGTACCGAAAAGAAAGTAACCTTTAAAGCTAAGACAAGTGCGTTAGAGGTGTACTTGTTATATACACTTTGGTAAAGTTTGTTTGTATATATTGTTTCTTTAGCAGAAAGAATTAAGTTAATTATTGCTCACGGACTCTATTAGATTTATTACGCACATTATCACCTTATTTTTGAAAATTTTGCCACATATTTGATAAATACTCACGGTACTCTTGTCCCTTCTTAATTTAAGATTCGTAGCAATTGCATACCTGAAGTTCCAGTTCAAACTCCCATGTCAAATAGGTATCCCAAAAATGGACATATACATACATATGTATACGGAAGATATTTGGATTTTATAAAACGCAGTTGTGCTTTATTACCTGAAAATAAAGATGGAGTTGTGATCAAAATAATTCATTTTTTTATATTTGAAAGTGTATTAAAACTAATGCAAGTTTTATTATTTGTAATATTTTCAAAACTTCCAAGCTTTCATAGATATTTGCGTTTAAAGAAAGTAAGAATAATTTCAATTCATCGTCTTTACTTTTTATGGTTCTTCGAAATGTTCTGAAAGATAAGAATTTGTAATGTAAACAACATATTAAATCATAATTGTTATCAATGTCATGTAAAATTATAAAATCATGTCAGTAGAAAGAAAGTGTGTGTGAAGAATGGAGTTTTTCATTCAGATTGATGATTAGTGATTGGTCTCGAACACTGCACGTAGAAAAATCACAAAAGGTAGAATTGGTTTTGATAAAAAAATATGTCAAACATTTTTAGATATAAAATTACTATTTGTCTAAAAGCGAATAACGTTTGATATAAAGTAGAATATTTATCAAACTGTAATCCGTAGAAATTGCAAGTTGAATCCTATCCTTTATCTCTAAAGGTTTGGGTAAAATCTTCAAAGATCTGGATCTTACAGTTTGGGTACTAATTTGCAAAGTCTGGTCGGTAACCCTTCAGCCTTTGGAGAAGTCGGAGACTTACGAAATCAATTGTAGAAATTGGAATCAAAGTTGTTGCCCAACATATTCTCATTGCTAACAAGTGTTGCCCAACATATTCTCATTGCCTCTTGTTCATAAATAAATATGAAATTGCTTTAACAATTCTGTCATATCTGTATAATACCGTTAAAATGAAGAATGGGCCTCTACATTCGCTTTGGTTTATATAAGAAAAATGTTAATAATATTTCTGATTTTTTCCCCCTCCAAATGTATGTAGATCATTTGGTAATAAGTTTCAAAATTAATTAGAAATTGACAGCATGGTTCGAAAAGAAGGTAAACTTCAAAGCTAAGAAAACTGGTTTTTGATATGGTTAACAAACATTTAAGATGCTGTTCAACACTTCAGAGGCATGATTGCTTTACAGAGTTTGATAAAGATTATTCACTTACATATATTGCTTCTTTAACGGGAAGAATTAAGATACATAATTAGTCTTAAAATAATAAAAAAATAGTTTTAATTTCAATAACAGGCAATGCCAAATTTAGCCTACACCAAGGAAGATTGTGCTAGTAATTGGGAAGTGTGACAGAAATAATGTACCAGAATCAATAGTTTGTGCTTTGCAATATCGTATTGAACATCTCTCAGAGTAGCCTTTATTTCCAAATTACTTTGAAACATCTCGAATTATTAGAAACGTTTAGTATTGGAAAGCACCGAATTTGTGATAATCATCGGGTAAAACTAGCGAATATGAAAGAAAAAAATGGTATGCATAACTTCCTCTGTATGCTCTTGGACTACATTAGACTTATTAGGCACATTACTACTTACCTTATTTTTTATTATCTAGATAGTTTTTTCCACTTGTTAGGTCAATGATAACACTTGCAATTCGAACAAAAGTCAAATTTATTTCATAATAATAAGAAGTTAAAAGGTCATAAAAATACATATAATAATACATTATTTTTGAAAACTGTACCTACCAGAAAATATTTGAATAAAAAATACTCACGGCATTCTTGCGCTTTATGGAATTAACATTCGCAGCAATTAATTGTGGGAACGAATAATTAAATTTTATTTAAATTTTGTAAAAAGCAGTTATTAAAAAATGTAATTGACTTCAGTTTACTATCATTTAATCACTAGAATATTCATTTGGTTTTTATTTGAGAGAGTAGGTTTCAAAACTAATGCACATTTCATTGTTGTTGAAAAAAAAATTAACGTTATCATAGATATTTGCGTTAAAAGAAAGTGAGAATAATTTCAATTTTCGTCTTTACGTTTTATGGTTCTTTATTGAAATTTTAGCCCAAGTAATGAGGCAACTCTACCTAACGTTGCTTCTGGTACATCACCATAATAATAAATTGAAAATTTGGACAAATGAATAAGAACTATCTTCCTTTTTATGGCATCAAATGTTCTGAACGATAGGGTTTTATAATGTAAACAACATATTAAATATAATAATTGTTATCAATGTAAAATTATAAAATTATGTCAATAGAAAGAAAACTTTTGTGATGAATAGAACTTCAATTCAGATCAATGATTGGTCATCGAAAACTGCACGTAGAAAAAAAAAACAAAAGGAAGAATTGGTTTTGATAAAAAAATATGTCAATCATTTTTAGATATAAAATTGCGATTTGGTTAAAAGCCAATAACGTTTAATATAAAGAAGTTCAATGAGAAAAGAACAAAGAATATTTTTCAAACTGTAAGTCGTAAAAATTGTAAGTTGAAGCTAGATCAGTTGAAGAGTTTTAGGAGATATATAATTAGAAAAAATAAAAAATCATTGGCCGTTAAAGAAAACTGTATGTGAGAATAGGATGGTTAATATAGGACACATATAGAAAGAGTGAAATTGAAACAAATTAATAAGTTGTTTACCAATAAAATTTCTAGATAAAAATTAGGAAAATTTACAGTAGGAGTTAGTTTAAGTAATGTTTTCATTTAGAAATTTGTTAAAAATATTTGTTTCTCAATTACAAAACTGAATGAGTTCCTCAAACTCGGTCAATTTTTATTAAATTTAAAAATAGTTTTATAGCAATATATCCTTAGAAAGCTTAAGAGTAATGGATTTCATGGAATTGAAGCCAATTATATTTTGCGTTAAAGAAAGATTATCTAATGATCTCAAAAACCCCAATTTACATGAAAGATTGGTTTACAATATCTTATTTTCTGCAGAAGTAGAAATAACTAATGTTAAAGGATTAGAAGTTGCTGTCGAATTTAATTTATCGGAATATTATCAATTCAACAATGGAATTTAAATGACTGTAAGATTACTTAAATTGGTCTGACAAAACTCTACTTTCTCCTCGTCTCAGCTAAGTTAGGTTCTGAAAACAAATTCTGAAGGGGCAAACACTGAATGTCCGCTCCTAGACAATTATTATGAAGATGAACATGTACCATTGCCTCTGAAGATACTACGCAGAAATTCAGTATCCAAATGTTGATATTGCTATTTCGAATTTATAAAGAGTCAAAGAAACAAAATTGGAAAAAATAAAAAATAAATAAAGACATCTAAGAAAAATTCAATTTTAATTACATTCGATTTTATTAACATCATTAAGTTTACAGCAATTGTAGGTTTAGATCAAATTTTTTAGCGGATATATTTCAACTGTTGTGTACCTCTGAAGATATCGCTCTGTGAGAACATTTAGAAAAAAATCCATTAATAAACTTTTTCGTATCATATGTAGAAGATTCGGTACTCTATACCGATCAAATAAAATAGTATATTCTACTACTTCAGATGCTTTTAATTCTTATCATGTTACACTAAATACATTAGAGAACTACATATTTAAATTTTGTAACAAACGTCCGCTTTGAACCTGCTTCATGAGATAATTACCAGTGGGTACTTTTTTTTAAAAAGTCTAAAAGAAGGAATCGATAACACCAGGCTGATGTATTGGGTAACGGCACCAAAAATGTCAACGGAAATTCGTGTTGTTTGCTTGTAGCACCTGTATAGCCCTTCTAACAGTTATCCAATTAATACAGATATAAGTTTTAACCTGTTCCTTTGGGTAGGTATCGTTTTTGAACATATGCTTACGGCAACATCTGCTGAACATTTATTTTTATCTTTATTTCTAATTCGAATCTTGTAATCCTACAGATATAGATTATAAGAATCTAATATTTGGTTCGTTGGGAACAAGTTTTTTATCAGGTTCATCGTTTTATTTGTCTTTAAAAAAAGTATTTCCAAACCTCTGTTCTTTCTGCGCTAGATAGGGATATAAATCAATTCAGAATTGATTCGAATGCGTTAATAATTTTCACACTTTCACGTTAATAAATACCCTTTTATTTAATCAATTTGCGAGATAAAAAGGCAACACGAGCAACACAAAAGCAGAAGTTGAAAGAGAATTCGTTAAAAAAAGTAAAACTGCAATAAATAACGCCCGGAAAAGTTTCTATCGCCACCATACCGCAGTCGCTCTAGAAGGAAAGTGCCAAGCGCAGTGTACGTGTTGTGCACATGGGTTTCGTCCTAATGTGGAATCAACTGATAAATATAAAAGTGTAAAGTGGTTAAACTGTTATTTCGTTTGGAAGTCATTCTTTATCGAACTGTTGGAAGGAAATCAAATTAGATTGTCTTCGGATTTTGTTCTCGGATAAACCAATATCTCATTTTTGGTAAAAAAAATGGGTCAAATCTATGACAGAAAAAATCGTACGTAGGTAGTACGAAAATCTTCTTAGAAGACTCACTATTGGCTATTTTAACTGGCGTAATATACCATGTGCATACACAATATCTCCACGGTACACGGCAATATTGCAAAACAGTAGGATTATTTTTAATCCTTCGAAACTCTTATTAACTTTTCCCCCTTTTCGTTTTCTCCTCATCGTCTCGGTTGGTCGTGCGGAGCGCGAGCTCTCAGACACATTTTCCCACCGTTACAGGATTAAATCCCCCCGGTTCTCTCTCTGGCGATGTGCGGCGGCCTCCCGCGTCTCCCGCGATTCCGAAGCGAGCTGTCGGGATGCCACGGAACCATAGCAACGGAGTGCTCTCCGCTAGCCTGTCTCCTGTCCCTTGATTTATGGCCGATGGAAAATGCGAGAAATGAAGAGAGGCACTGGCAGACAGCAGCAGCAGCACTAGCTATAGCAGTAGCAGCAACGTTCCTGCCTGTCTCTGCCTCTCTTCTACTCTAAAACCGAACTCGACTCGCTATCATATTTCGAAGATGTGGAGTAACCGCAAATTGACGTCACGAAAATTTTCGACTATCCTCCTCTAACGCTGTCTCTATGGTGTTTTGTGTTTTAGAGATAGTGTCGTTTCGACGATGCATGTTTGGTTCGGAATTTATGATTAGCGTAATGTTGGATGTGGATGTAATAAATATTATGGTTGAGCACGAAAGTGTAACCAAATCTTAAGAGATATGAATAGTAAACAATGTTGCTTGTAGTCTTGCGTTTTTGCAGGACGATTTGAAAAACTACTGATAAAGTATTGCTTTGGTACCTAATCGGTTTCTAAAGCTACTATAAAGTCCAAGACAGCGTCAGGATAGCTAAAAATTTTCAGTTTCTACCAACGTAAAGACCCTTTCTTCATTCCTTTTCGTTTTTACTTCAATGTTTTTGATTGTTGGTTATGGAGATACCTGTAAGTGGTTCTAACAAAACCTAATACCATCGATGAATTGAGGGATGCTATCACACAAAACACAGAAGCTATACCAGCAGAGATGCTACATTCAGAATTTGCAATAAACGCAATATTTTTAATAAATCCCATTTATGTTTATATTTTAATTTTTAAATTACTCAAGGGTTGATAAAAATATCAAGCCTACTTTGAAAAACCCTATATATGTGGTCAATGACATTATATTGATTTTGTCCAAATTCTGCACTAAACATTGATGAGTTTTTACTTTTTTTAACTCCATTGTCAACTAAGAACTTTTTCAAATTCTTTTATAGCACACGACAACAAAACTTTTTCTTTGAGGTTTATAACGGACAAGTTACCAATGTGCGTTTTTGAAGTGCTGTTCCATATAACGTCTTTCACAAGCTTTCCCATCTGTATCATTAAACTTGCGTTATTAAAAATGTTTGCAAATACTGTAGGTACTGTTGTAAAAATTCTTTGCTAAAGTAGCTAACTTATCAGTGTCTTTCCTTTCATTTAGCAATTGCTAATAATTGAGGAAGTCTTGTTCTCCTGAAGCACAGCACCGTTTCTGCATTATTGGACATGTTCTTCCATCCGTTAATTAAGGGAACTAAGTTGCTAATGTCAGTCAAACACTGTTTGTAATTAGTAAATAGAGCAGTTGTTAAGTGCATCTCCCAACTTGGCAATTTATCTACATCTGAAGGTCTTAATTTTTTACGAAAATATTTTACTTCAACACTTATGACAAATGAGCGATCATATGATCAACCTAACCTATCAAATTTAATATTTTCTTGAAAAATATTCTCCTGAGGAAATGGTGCAAAGCAGTTCGGAATAATTTTGAAACTTGCAACTAGTGTGCCATTATTTCTGCTAGTCAATAACATTAAGTGAATTATAACTGATTGAATGGCAAGCGTTTAGAGATATTCAAGAGAGGGAGGGAGAGAGGTCTCGTAGCAACGATCAATCTGCTGCCCTAAATTAATTAGAGGTAATGGAAACTGTTATGTCAAAAGCAGCAATAGGTCTGTAATCCACATAGAAAAACTGTTTTATTGGTGACCTTTTTGGGTCAGGTAGTTTTTTTTCTTATTATTGAGTAAACAAACATGAAAACAAAAAAAATACTTGAAAAATGTTAATTTATTTAATACAAAAACGGAGATACTTACTAAAAAATATTCAAGCAAAGAAATTCTGGCTTTTGCGACAAGTTTATACTGACAGTTCTTCGTCCATTTCTTTATTTTAAAAAATTTCATAGACGACAATATCTTTTAATCTAATCAAATGTCAATCAATTTTGAAATGGGAAGTGAATTTTTCCTCTTATTAGAAAAATCACATTGAAGCTGAAGTGAGGATGCTGGCATCATTAGAAAAGTTGGGAAACCAAATTCTGATGAAATTTGGACATTTAGTGTGGTCCATTCACAAACGTGTTAAATGAGTTTCTATATTATTTTCCTATATTAGCCTTTATAGGGTATATATCCTAATAGTTCCTACGCCCAAGTTTTCGTTGAACTTTTTCAACTGACTCGGATAATTCAATATTCACCCAAAGATCAGTTGCGTCTGTTACCGAAATTTTACAGGCATTGTTCAGAAGACAGTTTAGGTAATATCTCATCTGTATATGTATAGGGTTTTTCAAAAGTAAGTGGTAATTTAAATAATTACTAATTTCGTTAAAATTTATAATATTGTAAAAATTGTACTAATAGTACCCAGTAGGATTTATTTTTCATCTTTTGGTGGTCAATGCAACAAACTCGTTTACAAACAAGTGCATGTTATAACGTTGTAAGTGTCGTATTATATTTTTTTCGTAGGATCTAATTGTAGAAAGGAATGATTTTGCCTCCACTAACTTGCATTGGACACGTTCAATACTATTATGAATGTGGAAGGAGTTTTATGACAGATTTAAGACGAGTTCGTACATTAAATGGTTCAAGAGCTAAGAGCCCAAGTTGTTTGAGCGCTTTTCAAGAACTCGTACCGTAGAGGGGAGATATTTGGTTCTTTGCTTTAATATTTCTTTAGTTTTCAACTGCTGTACACTGGTCTTTATTAAAAATATTTAAAGAACTTGTTGAAGATTGTTTTTAAGAATGTTAGCAACACGTAGAACTATTAAAATTATAGAAAATATGAAGTGTTTGCTATATTTTTTTTTTATTTAAATAAATAAAATAGATTCCTGGGAGGGGCAATTTGAGTGGATGCTCGAAAAAGCATAGGAACTCAATAAAACCGCTCTGAGGAAATATTAGGGTCACAAAAGTAATTAAAAATAACACAGGCGATTTGACAATTTATCTTTGTGCCCTTGTTAAATTGCCAGATACCAAACAGATAACTGCTGTTTGACGTTTGAGAAACCGGGCATTAAACTGATACGTTAACAGATCTGAACCTTTAACACTACAATAATGTGGCACCATCTTCCCTATCATACATGCACTATTTATAAGAGGCATTTAAAAAATTTTCTGTAATAAAACCAAATATCACCTGGAAAACCAAATAGCCCCCCTCTATGGTAGCACAATTTAAGGCGATTGTTTCTGTGATGGATGGAAAGAAATCAGGATGATCTTCTGCCAACACTGATATCGTAGTTGCGAAAGTTTTACAGGAAACGCAAAGCTTACCACATGAAAGCGAATATGAAACATCTAGTGTCAATAAAATAGCTGCAAATTTGAAATTAATTGAGACAAATGCATGGCGAATTCTTGGAAGACAACTTAAAATGTTTCCATAAAAGATGCAGATTTTATTTGAACTAAAACAAGTTGATAGAATCTAAAGGAAATGATTTCGGTACATGATCACGTTTTATCATAGGCCGTAGTTTTTTGAACAGATTGAAAATGGAAGAGTAAGCCCAGTTAGGGTAGCTAGCCAATGTTATTGGAATATACTTTGTGATTATACTTTACCATTGTTGCAAGAACACGAAATCATATTTATAAGGGATGGTGCACCCCCGTATATCTTCAATCAAGTAAAACCGCTTTTAAGGAACGATTTTGGGGACCGTGCTATCAGCAGACAATTTCTTATCTCTTCTTGGATCACCAGACGATTGTTAGTTATGGAGATACCTGTAAGTGGTTTTAACAAAACCTAACACCATCGATGAATTGAGAGATGCTATCACACAAAAGACAGAAGCTATACCAGCAGAGATACCACATTCAAAATTTGCAATAAATGCAATATTTTTAATAAATCCCATTTCTATTTATTTAATTTTTAAATTACTCAAGGGTTGATAAAAATAGTTTTCAAAATACGACCAACTTTTGTAAAGCCCTATACTCCTATGTGATCAATGACAATTATAGTGATTTTGTCCAAATTCTGCACTAAACATTGATGAGTATTTACTTTTTTTAACTCCATTGTCAACTAAGAACTTTTTCAAGAATCATGGTGCCTAAATTCTTTTATAGCACACGACAACAAAACTTTTTCTTTGAGGTTTACAACGGACAACTTACCAATGTGCGTTTTTGAAGTGCTGTTCCATATAACGTCTTTCACAAGCTTTCCCATCTTTATCATTAAACTTGCGTTATTAAAAATGTTTGCAAATACTGTAGGTACTGTTGTAAAAATTCTTTGCTAAAGTAGCTAACTTATCAGTGTCTTTCATTTCATTTGGCAATTGCTAATAATTGAGGAAGTCTTGTTCTCCAGAAGCACAGCACTGTTTCTGCATTATTGGACATATTATTCCATCCGTTAATTAAGGGAACTAAGTTGCTAGTGACAGCCAAACACTGTTGGTAACTAGTACATATAGTAGTTGTTAAGAGCATCTCCTAACTTGGCAATTTATCTAAATCTGAAGGTCTTAATTTTTTACGAAAATATTGGAAAATAGTATGATCCAACAATGCAGCCAAAGCAAAATTTTGCCAATACTATATTTAATTTCAGATGTTCCTCATTTCGTAGAAAATCCAAAATATTTTACATAGTTTGCATCCTTTTTGCTTTTTGCTTTGTACCTAGACAAGCTTCAGACGTACAATTGACAGTTTTTCCTATTCACACCTTCTAAACTGTTTCATATTTTGATTCTTTTTTAGAAGACGAAGTCCCAACTTCTTAAAATTCTCATTTTTTTTCTACTGGGCATTCTGCTAATGTGAGTAGTAGAGCACACTGACATAATTTATTCTAGCTTAAGATCGTTGAGGTTATGCACTTCATAGAAATGTTAAACTATAATAGATTACGTTTAAGTCTGCATCATTGGTCAAAAGAGATTTTTTCCTCAAATAAAAATTGCAAAGCTTCTTAAGAAATTGATGGGCGTTGAACATAACGGAACAGGACAAAATTAGGTCATCAATTTGATTATTTTAAATGACTTTATAAGCAAAAATCTTATGTTATTGTCTAGCATTCTGCTGACAGAAGATTCTTTTTCTTTAATCGCGATGCCACAAATCTGAAACAAAGATTTAATTAAACCATTGAACTTTTAGTGAAAGAACTTGCATAGAGATAGTTAACTTTCTAACCAGGTAATACTGGACAGAAAAGATTTTTAGTACCAATATCAATATTGGTGCCAAAACTCGTTCTAATCGTAAAAAGAAAAGGCTGGATTCCTAAAAAGTGACACATGCTGAACGATCAAGTTAAAATAAGATTGAGACGTAGCAGTTCCTAGAAATCTTAGCACCGTTCTAACGTCATTGTGCGGCCATTTCACTTCCCAATTAAGTGCGCATGATCTGACTTTTAACTGGTACATATTGGACTGACCCATACTGGCATGCGCAGATCACTTTTCAGCCATTCTACTCCCCTCCACTAAACCGTCTTGCGCTGAATATTGTGACACTGTAAATTTATACTTCTACTATTGCAGCTGAATTTTATTTTATTATGAAGATTATGTAATTAAATCACAATAAATTATACATTCACTTTTATACATTAGATATGTGTACGTGAATATATCTCTTGTACGTACATACATATTACTTAACCAAATTCTCGTTATAAAATGACGAAACCAACACATCGACACATGTACATCCTGCATCCGAGAAATTTATCATCCTGTTTCGATTCGGTATACTGCGAATATCAGCTTCGCGTTGTTTCCTTGATTTAATTAATTAAATGGGGTGGTGGCGGTGTTGCCGTTATGGCATTAATCATGCAAACGACTAGGCGGTCCGTATCGTCCGGAATTTCGTTTACAACTCGCGAGTTTACAGTTTTAATTTCGACTAGTTGATATACACGCCAAAATTATTGCCATCATTCCATTCATCCTGAATATCTAACGAGTCTAGCTCGTTTGCTGTTGAAGTTAGCATTTATACAAAGAATATGTGATCGAAATATTTTAAACTAACATTTTGTTCTTTTTTTGTTACAGGTAAGCAACGAATACCTCACCAATACCTCACCTACACACAAACTCAGACATCAATCGCTGTCGAAGGTATGCGGTACTGTTATTGTCTTATACTGCAGCTGTGCTTGAATTTCCAGTTTGAGTTGATGAAGGGCGTTGCATAGATGTTTTACGTATTAATTATTTTCTTAAATTGGATGGTCTATGATGTTCATCGCAAAAGTAAGATTTACGACGATATCTCAGCTAATTTTTTCGCTTGATTAATTTTGTAATTTTATTGGTAGCTTTGGGTTATAAAAATAAATTAATTTTCAATAGAAATTTGGCAAGTTACCAAGAGTTTAAACACAAGATACATCTCCATTCAGTTCTAGTTAAGGATAGTTATCTCCTTTTATATTTGTTGTTCCTTTTAAAGTACATATATATAATTGCAAATCACAACTGTCCTGTACTAAATCAAACAAGCGCCTCGTTCTAAATAGAGTAACATTAAAACAAGTTCAAACAGGTGTAGCAAAACGAAATTTAATTACTCTAGAGCGCGTTGCCAATTGAATGTACACCAACTAATCTGAGGATCTTTCGTTTCCTTCTTACGTATGATGCCTATCTCTTGAACAAATAGCGCGACAACAATGGTAGACGTAATAACGATAGCTAAGGACTGGTCCCGGCTTATTTGTCTGGTCGTGTTGCTTACCCTCGGTGACTTAAGTGATATTTAAAGTAGATATCACCTTAGATGTATTATTTTTTGCTTTTATAAGATCTTCATGGCTTTTGTAGTTAAATTAGCATCATTATTATAGCTGTCATAAATATCTATCTCCGTTTAGAAACAATAAAGAGCATATAGAGATGTATGAAGTAGTAAATCAACAACATATGTGTGGACATATCTGGTA
This sequence comes from Popillia japonica, assembly GCA_004785975.1. NCBI lineage: Eukaryota > Metazoa > Arthropoda > Insecta > Coleoptera > Scarabaeidae > Popillia > Popillia japonica. The sequence continues at coordinate 13,330 of SMLS01068712.1, forward strand.
TAAAAAACAAAAGTGCACCAATTTAGATTACCAAAAAAAGAATGTAGTCCCATAAGCTTGTTCATTATTGTTTTATTTAATTATACACAAAATTAGAAATCACTTATGGACCAAAAATCTTTTTTTCCAGATAAAAATTAGAATATCTCTTGAAACTAACACATCACTGCTTTAGTGATAATATAATTTAATAAAACTCGACCTTTCTTGCCGCTAAACACAACAATTAGAAGATTGGATCAGATAAGATTGTTTCTTTTCAGAGTGCCTTGTTTCACCACTCCGTATTTTAGAAACTGGCTTTGAAACACCGCTCTTAAATATAACCTAAATTGGAAGAATCAAGAAAATGTAAATAAATGTTTATTGTACTCTATGAATGCATTCGTTTACGAAGCAGTTTTGCTGCTCTATAATTTGCACATGTGGTCTTTTCACAAATATTCTATTTATACCAAGGTCACACATTGACACATGACTCAACGTTCTGCCTGTGATGATGATTGTGTGTAGATCCATTTATGCGTTGCGCTCGAACAACAGGGCCGGATTGAGATTGAAAAATATTATTTTCTTGTTTCCCTGCCATTAGCTTTAACCTCTTTTATTTTCATAGACTATTCAGTAGACAGCCTGTATATAAAACATGTACAAATTGGAAATATTTGTTATATGTAGTTAATTAATATTTTGTAGAGAAACCTTTAGCTTTAACAACTGCAACTATTCTTTGCGGCAAACTAGATACCTGACGGCGGAATTCTTGTGCAGTAATAGCCTGCCACTCCTGAATCAAAATATTTTTTGGTGAGTCCGTCGAATGTTCGATAGGGTTGAGGTTCGGTGACTGAGGAAGCTAATTCAAGTGCTCAACCCTATCATCTGAGAAGCATTTCTTCGTCACTTGTGACAGGTGACACGGCGGGCGCGTTGCTTTGCTGGAAACAGACATTATTCATGTTTTTGTCACCGAACAATTTATTGAAAAATTCTAGTGATGGCATGATACTACCTTCGCTGTATTTTAGAATTGGTACCACACATTATGGCTTGTATTGTTCGCCGTTTCTACGTCTGACATAGGTTGTACCTGCGGTACCAAAAACCTGAAATTATTACAAATATTATTAAACTGCTAAAAGACAAGTAGTGGGCTTCTTCCTAGCCTTGTAATCTTTGAGCCTTTCTACTTCCTTACTTCTTCTCCTTACTGTTCTAGTAGACACGTTTTTCCCACTGCTTCCGAATACGTCAGTAGTCAACTCGGAAGATGTTCTTTTTCGAATTTTTTAGAGAAGGCTGTATTCATTTCCGATCTTCTCTTGCACTTTATGATGCGTTTTCTTCTACTTCTTTTTAAGTTCGAATTACTTTTAGCTTTTTGTATCAATCTATGGTGTATCTCACAGTATTATGAGGAGATTTCACTATTTTTGCCATTTCTATTTTATTTTTCCCTCGCGTAAAAAGTAATGAATTGTATTTTTAAACGTTTAGCAAAATCCAATTCACGCTATTTTGGCATTTTTTTAAAGAACACTATTTTTGAAAATAAGTCACTATAAACTAAAGATTATTGAGCGATGTGCATACTTCGAGCGTCCGCATTACATTAATGCATATAAAAAGATGCACGTTTACTAGTATAAACGTGTTGCGACCTGTTGATAAATAGTAATATAGAAAATAATTGATGGAGAGTAAAAGAAGTTACATTTCTAGGAATTAGAGGGGTGGCAAATACTTTTGGGCAAGTCTGCATATCTTAGCTGACATTCTATACTGATACAAAGTTTATTGATTTCTTTGTAGGTACACATAAAATAATTCATCACACGCCCCAATATCGCTAGATCAAGCCACGTTACGATACTTGCGAATATAAACACAGAAAAAAATCACAAAGTGCTAGGTTGATTTACTCTAGTAGAGACCCGAGTATCGCGCACTAATCTTATTAGAAACCTCAACAGATTCCAATTTCTTCAAAAGGTTCTACATTGTAATACAACCGACATAAACATCACTTGAAAAAAAAACTCTGCTGAGACTTATTGTTGACTATTTGCTAGATGGTGGACACCAGAAATTCTCCCATTTTTCTTCGATAAAACTGCCATGCCTCAAGCAAATATATACTTAGGTGGTTCTTCCATTTGATAAATATTTGAACAGTCCTGTCTTCGATATCATTTAGCCATGTCAAAATTCATATCTACACCGAACAATAAAAAGACCTTTTGCGCTAAGAAAAAAGTACAAAAATTAGTTTACAACGTACCACCCTCGTGAGCACAAGAAACTTCTCTCGCTGTTTGTATTATATATACACAATCACTATGATGTCGACGCTGAATCCTTCCTCACACAGGTGACCTTGGGGGTCACGGCATATCATCCATAGCTCCATTTTGCTGAAATCACAGATGCTGTTGATTAGTGTCTATTAGGCGTAGGCCTATTTCCGTTAGGAAATGTTATATCATCTGAACGTAGTGGTTATTATTTCTTTCCAAAAAACTATGCACCAATAACGCAACTAGCATTATTCATTGTTGGCCTTATCAGACTTGGGCAGTTGCTCATCAATATGTATTTCCTAGATTTACTGAACGCCAATACCGAAAAAAAATTATAAACCTACATCTCTATTCTCGTAGGGAAATCCGTACAGGCTTCAAAATGTTTCTCAGTTAGTTACTGAACTACCTACATAAAAGGTAGTAAAAGTTTTGATTGACATACATTTTTTTAACTACCTATACCCAATTTCTTCGAAGCTTCTACGTCTTCTGGCGTGTTCGACTCAATTTTTACATCAAAATCCTGATAATAATAATAATCTTTATTGCCCAACAGGCCAAGGCACAATAACAGGACAAAAATAATATACATACATATGCATAAAATACATAAAAACATAATCATCCAAATTAATATCTAATTAATTAATAAAAAAAACAATTCTGTGATACTAAATGACAAAAATTAAATTAATTTAAATAAAAAATTGCAAAATAATAAAAATATATAATTAACAATTCGGATTCAGTTGGTTATGAGGACCTACTACATACAAATAAGTCATCCGGTACCCGATTGCCCAGCCTGAAGAGAGTGTATACTGGCAGACGCCTCATAAGGTTGGTTCTTGCGAACGGAACCATAAATGTGGCGTCATACCTCGCACTTAACTTTGGCACAAGAAATGACATTCGGTAAAGTATTTAGAAATTCGCATTATAATCCAAGAGATTTCTAAGCATTAGAAGATATGTATGCTAAATGTGATTTGAAGGTAAAGCTCGAAGTCGAATATGACACCAAGATCTTTAAACTCAGAAGATGTTGTGAGCTTAATACTGTTGATGTGATACGATGTAGGAGATATTTGCAGTGAATATATAACAACACAACATTTCTCAATATTCAACCTTAACTTATCATACTTTATCATACCATTGATGGATCACGTTTAAATTTCTTTGTAACCTCTCTTCATCGCTTGCACATGTAGTCTCGGAAAATATTTTAATATCGTCAGCGTAACCAAGGATTGCACAATCGATTTTAAACAATAGGTCGTTCACATATAAAACGAATAGTAGAGGTCTAAGATTGGATCCTTGAGGGACGCCGGAAGATGGAAAAAAGTTGTCAGAAACGTAACCATTATAAGTGACATAGGACCGTCTTCGATTCAGGTAAGATTGGATGAGTTTTAGAAAGGAGGTAACAAAACCAAAGGAAGATAATTTCTCAAGATTATCCTCCTAACATTTCTTATTTGGTAGGCGGTAGCAATCCTATCAACTATAAAACTCCCTAGTTTCTTCTGCCATACCCCCCATCATCAATTTTCAACAGTCCTATTAAACTCTGCGCAGACACCACAAAAGCAAAGCAGTTCTAGAAAAAAAATGAAATGGTGCTCAAAATACTAGCACCAGCAAATACTTCCTACTGATTTTCTGGAGTATGCACAATTTTCTCAGAAATTATAGTCTTGGAAAATAAATTAGGAACATTGACTACTTCAGCAATGAAAAAAGAAAGGCCACTTATGAGAACAGAAATTGGATGTTACAGCGCGGTATTGATATATCGAATAAGAGCAGCCATGTACGCCAGTTTTTGTCTCATCATGGACTGTTTTGGAAAATCTGCCTTGCCTACTCCTGTTCATTCAAAAGTATGTAACAGCTATTTTTGGAACGGTTCTAAGAAAAAACCTTTACGAAAGCTACATAAACGTTGTCAAAAGCGTCTTGTGCCTCATGGGCACTATTTCAAAAGCTACTAAAAGTATTTCTAATGTGTTTGCATGCTTGTGTGCTACTCTTTATTGAGTTTTATAGACAAGCCTCGTATACAGAATATTATACAAGCAATTAACTACTGTGACAATTTTATTTGTCACATCTAATTACCTGGAAATTACGTTCGTTGTCTTGTCAACGGCCAAACATAGCAGCATAATCAATGAATCAAGCTCTTTTAATACGTAAAATAACCTAACCATGTAAACTGCATCACTTTATCGACTGTTAAAACGCATGGAAATCCGCGCTGGATGTTATTTGTTACTTGGCTCACTTGTGGAGTCTAACCGCTCTGAGAAACATGGCATGCTGAATGCCCCCAGTTGGCTGCCTTGGATTTAAATGTGTCGGAGTCCATTCAAGGAATCCTCGATGATTGTAGGTCACCGTGGCAAATTAACAACTACGTTTTCGCGATGCCAAGAGAACTCCCGCGATAAATTGAGGCCATTACGACTTGCTACAGTTTCCATTAGTCTTCGGTAGGAAATACACACGGTTTTATAAATTGCCCAAAATTGCAATTTCAACACTACGAAATAAATGGCTGCTCTCAGAAGTTTTGCCTGATTTATTTGAAATTGTAGATATTGTAGCGGTGCATTAATCAAATTATGTAATAATCAACATCGACAAAACAGAAATAGGAATATATTTTCTGCAAGAATTGAAAAACTTCATAATTCAAACTTCTCGAAGGCACCCTATTTGTGTTTTCAAAAACTTATTGTCATGGTGGCTTAATCCTGCGAGCGTAGAATATACGAAGATTATTACAAGATCAAAACAGCAATTTAACTTAGTTACTATTCTCCCTCTTGCGTAACATCGCAACCATAAATCTCTATTGCTAATACCATCGTCTAACGTCTATACTGCGAGTAATCCTATTAGGAATCTCTTGTTCTATACAAATTGTAACCGTTCCTATATAAATATAGGCACACAATATACATTGCAATTTAGTGTACACGTTCGCATTATTTGTATAAAGTTCATTTTGGCCCCCTTTCCTTTTTAGGGTCTTCGTTTTCGTTTTTTATTTCACATCGCTTCAGCAAATTTCTTTTCAATAAAACCGCACACAGAGCCATCCTTATTCCTTTTAGGGGCATTCACTCAGGTATCGCTTAGTCTATTCCTATTTTAATTGATGATTTATGCGTCCGGGAAAATCCCGTGGCATTTTCTGAACATCCACGAGACCCTACGTCCCATCAGCACCCTTCGCCATCCCTTTTCGCTGTGTCTTGTTAGCGCGCAAGGCGTTAGGTTCCAGTCAAGCGTATAGTAGGTGTTATACGCATAACTTTGGGTGGGTATATGACATGTAGAATAGGGGAAACTTTTTATATAGTTAGCCTAGCTAGGTAGAGTAATAAATACGCAGAATTCGTTTTCGGTAAAGTGAGATTTCATTCTATTTTGTATTAAAAAGCTGTAGAAGGGAATATACTGGAAACAATTTATTAAATTACACACCCATATGGTTGATTAGCATAATTTCATCAGGGGAAACGAAAGGAATTACCTAGCTTTGATTAGTTATTCAACCTTTGCCCGAGTAGGTGCGATTTATCAAACAAAAATCTCCTGAACAGTTATAATTAAGATGTCCGCCACATATACAACGAAAAATAGAGGAAGGAGACGCCTAGAGAGATGCCAGGTGTTAAAGCATGACAGATACTAAACTGTAGGGTTATGTTAAATGCGCCGATGCCGTATGTGTCTAACGCAGGATCATAGGTATGAAGGTATGTAGTACATACTTACTCGGGGATAACATGTGAGCGAAAGATTTTCAATTTGGCATAGTTCGAATGCTGCGCCGTTAGTGGATGTGACACGATACCCTCTAATTTGAATGCCGCATCGTGGTGTGCTGTATCATGCACTACGGGTATTCCATACATGTGCTACATAATTAGCTATCTCGTGTATCAGAGAATTTCTAACATGCAACCCTGAATCGGTGTTGGAGTATAAAAATTATCTGGGCAATTTGAGTATACTGAGAGAATGCTAAAATTGACTACTTATAACAGATTAAGATATTATTGATCTCAATCTTTTTATAACGTCAGTACTTCAGATTTGCGTGAAGGCCTAGTTCTATAACAGAATCATATTTTTGCTGTTTTTAGGGCAACACTATGCGATCGGGGATGCATTCTAGAAAGCAAATGTTATGTAAATGTTTAAATTGCTTAATGGCGCAATTACTTTTGCGAAAATATGGAATTTGATAAATTCGTATCCATCTTTTACAGTTATGAACGACAGAAAGAGCAGCTTCTCTTTTATAAACCAAAATTTATTTCTACATTGACTCATTGCACTTTCAAAGCAAATACTTTCTTGTCTACCATATTATCAATTTATTCTTCTCCATCACTACAGCTATGTATGTTGCCAACATTTTGTTCGTCAAAACTTTTTCAATTCATATTGCTCAAATAATAATGGTTTGTTACTGCAATTAATTTGCACTTAGAAAAATTTGGTGCTTTGAAGCGGAGTTCTTCATTCTATAATAAATTTGATAATGTCCTTTGACGTTTTATTTCGGTAATCCAGCATTATCTTCTCTTAAGATCAATTTTTTCCTCCGATTTCAACACAATCTATTACTGTGATGTATAATTTTCGAGCCCAATTGAATTCTCTGTTCTTTTGCAATGCAAAAAGCAATAACAAATTATTGGACGAAATCTTTTTGTCTCAGTGAGACCAATAAATATGATCTTTTGCATGATATGTTTTTATAATTTGACAGCTGTCAAATTATAAAAACGGGAACTTCAACATTTACTAGCGTTCACTGCAGGTTATCAAACATTAAAAGCACTTACTTACTTGGTTCTTGATTGAGCAGACCACAGTTAAATGATACCATCATGTGAATCAACATTGCGCTTTTTCCTTGGTGCAATCACGTACTACGGTAAATTTATCAAAAACATGCACAATCTGCGCAAACCACTAGACAATTTGTTAAAGAAGGACACTGAATGGAATTGGTCGAAAGAATGTCAACACTCTTTTGACGAATTCAAGAAGATTCTCAAGTCAGATCTTCTTCTTACCCATTTCGATCCGACGAAGAAAATAATTGTTGCAGCAGATCTTCCTAACACCTCCTCTTCTTAAAGAACAAAATCATCTAGATACTTCGGTGTTTTCCGTTGACGTTGAGACAATTAATCATCTGTCAGTTAGAGAAAAAATGTCACTATTGTTATTTAGTGCATTTTTGTATTTCCATTAAAATAGAATAGAATCTTTTAAGAATCTTGTGCCTCTATCAGTAACCAGTACAACACTAATAATAAGAAAATCTATAAAAGCTGTCCATATATTTTTGACAGCTGCCAAGTCATAAAGAAAATAAGTAGGTACATATGTATGTATGTTTCAGATTCGGCAACTGTCAAATTATTAAAATATTTCTGATTAGTCTGTAAAATCAATTATTTTCAATGGTTCTGATCATTATTCCTCTTCCAATATTTTTGACAGCTGTCAAACTGTAAAAAGGTGCAAGGTGATAAAAATTGTACAAGATCAATATCTAGAACTGATAGAAAGTTGGTGGTGATTAATTGGTAGATCAGCACCGCCGAAGGATTGCAAAATATTTCTTTGAAACCGTTGCCTGCATTGCTACCTTACATATATCAGATAATGATTAAAAAATAAAAAGACTGGGTATTTTAAACGAATGGAACCTAAATTGTAAGTAGAAAAAGGTTGAAGACCACTGGTTTATCTCATTATTACTGACGAGTGCTACAATATGTAACCAATTGATTTCATAGTACGTATTTGGCGCATTATTATACTTTATGTAACAGCATCCTCAAGCAGCTCATGATTCTATAGCCTGTGCTTCATTTTACTAATTAATAATGATACTAATTTAATAATCAATAGTGAGGAACACATTCTGGACTATGCTCACTATTTCTGTCGTCTAGAAACCTAAGAGCTTGCCAGGCTTTTGCACATTGTCAAACATCTTGCATAAGAGCAAATTACTGGAGAGGAACTAGTCCCACGTCTCTTCTTAGTTGTGTGTTTTCAAAAAAAAAGCATAATTTGCACCAACTTCTTCTTTCTTTGTCGTCCAAATCCGTATTAAAGTGTATCAGGCCAGTATTGGGCCACACCCACTGCATTGTCTCTGGCAAGCCATAGATCTTCGAGGGAGCTGGAGTTTGGACGGTTCTTGCCCAAACTCCGTGTCTTGTGTCTTCCCACAGGCGCACGTGGTGTCGGTTCTGTCCGTAATCCCCCATCTCGCCAAGTTAGTCTTGGTTCAGGCGACTCCCATTCTGGGACGATTGAGAGTCTTCCAAGTTTTGCAGTCCAACTGGGACCTGGTAAAGGTTCTTGATTTATAGGGTAAGTATACTTACGGTGAGTTCATTGGGATTGTGTTCAGAAATCCTTTGAGTGATATGAGTCACCTCACTGGTTCTGGTGCTTCGAAAGGGGGATGGCGGCTGTCGAGGGTTTGCCTGAACTTTTCAGTGTGCTCAATTGCTAGTCGCTGGGTTGCGAAAGCTTCGCTTTTAGCCGCTTTGTAGAGTTTCCCTAGTGGAATGTCCCTCATACAGCCGGTCATAAGTCTACACGTCTCATTGAGAGTGGTGGTAACGCCTGCTCCACACTGGGCAGAGGTGCCGTGGAGAAACACAGTGCTTCAGCTGTGGATCTTATTACGCGTGGGTTGGCTCCCTATTTATTTCCCGTTACTTTCTTCAAGAGGTGATATTTTTTGCGGAATTTTTTGACAATGGAAATGGAAGGTCTGAAAGTTAATGCAGTTAAATGCATTTAAGATTATTATTATTGGATGCTATTACTCCATTTCGCGTTTTGCAAAATGCCAGGTGTCTTCCCATATATGGGTCCTGAACCAATGATTATTATGGATTATGCATGCAGCATTCCAAGCAGGGACCTCAGCCTCATAATTTTTATTGACATTTGGAGGTGTTTATTTTAAATTAATTTAATACTTCATCTAACTCTAGTCCATGGTTACTGACTTAGGAAATTGTGATTTGTTCATGTTAAAATGTGTGTCGATGATAGGCAAATAAAAAAATATTAAAATAGGCACATTTATTGTAGAAATTGATTGAATTTCATTCTTTGTATCACTCCCAATAATTAGACTGTAACAATTTTAATAACCAATATCACTACAAGCATACGACCCTATAGCTGTGTTTAGTCCCTATATCATTATATCCTCCTGCTCGAGACAGGAAATCAGTTTAGATGGGACGGATTCCTTTCTAGTCTAACCAAAATGAGGCAAAAAAAAATACCACTATTTAGGGTGTAATTTCCGAAATAATCAGATGATGAACCTAACCATGAAATCGTTGTATCATCATCGGAATTCGCTTTCGGGCAATCGATACCACGAAATCGGAGTCGGTGCGGGTGGAAGAGGGAGAGACAGTGAGGAACAGCAACCGCGATGTAGGCGAAAATAAATCAACAAGCCACAATAGGTCCGCCTTGGTCCACATTATTCCACATACGTGCGTTTTAATTGAAATCTCTCAGTCAAACTTGAACCGCCCGCACTTTCCGCGCTTACCTCTCGCTTCTCCGGCCTTTCCATCGTTTTTGGACCTCTCTCGCTCACGCATACACACACACACACACACGTACGCATCAGTTCGTTGCCGGCTGCTGTGGCCCGCTACTAAGCTGACGTATTTCATTGGTGTCATCGGCAGTGGCCATTTATCAAGTTCCCCGGTAAAAATTGCCTAGTCTACGCGATGAAGGTGGATATTTCAGCGGAGCCAGAGCAAAAAAAAAGAGTAACTTTGATTGAATCGACAAAAAAGGCGGAATGAGAGCGAGGCAAGCTAAGAAAAGATAGAGAATAACCGCTTTTAAGCGATTATCGTGGAATATATTGTTAATAGGTTCTAGGTATTAATCCTAGTTAAGAATAATACCTGCAAGGTCTTGTGGAACTCTACTAGCAAGTTACCAGGGTGGCCAGCAAAATGAGGTCAAAAATATTCAAAATATTTTTTTAAATTTTGGACACATTGAGCAAGCACTATGGTGATGATCAGTCACACTTTCTTCACGCGAAATCCTAGAAGGTTGAAATCATATTCTCCCATAGCTAAAGATGATATCAAGTACTGCAGTTCCTTTCGAAATTCGAAAGATATTCCCCATTCTCCCGCACACACACACACACACACACGCAAGCTTTCTAAGGAAATTAGTTGCACCCTCATCACGGTATTAGAAGGCAAAACGGATTAGTTTCCGCTACTGCCTTCCTACAGCCAGTAGCGGCTCCCCGATCCGCACGGTTTAAGTTTCGGGGAATATTTCTGATTGTTTTGCCGTTGAGATTCGCGTTCAGAGCGAGGGCCGATTGAAACGACGTTGTAGTAGGCGAATAAGTGGGGGGGTTCTATGTTGCCTTAGCAGAGGTCGCCCGTAGCGGGCATCCCCCCAGGATGTGTTCAGCCGAGCGAACGGACTATTGTTGCGAGACTTTGCTCTCGGTGTGCACGCTTTGATAGTTGATACAATGACCGGCTTGATTAATGGCCTAATTCCCTGCTCAGCATACACAATGCTCTATAGCGCTAAGATCGCGCCAACATTCCGGATATTAGTCGACGGCTACCCTCTCCCAGCCCCACTGACACCCCATTCTCGACACCCGTTCAACTGCGGATTCTTTTTTTTTCTTTTCTATTGTATCTCCTTGTAAGGATATTAAAAGAAGGTTTTTGCTGCTGTTCCTTTTAGCATATATAAGTACTCGTTTAGTGAAGAAATCTGGTAAGAACATCTATATAACTTAGGATGGCCACCAGAAATAATGCTTACCACGTTAAGGATAACTATGTTTCCCAAGGAAACGTTTTATGTACGTACATCCATGGTGATGGTAGATTTGTGGCTAAAAGATTGTTTCCAGGATAAGCATTTTGGTGTAGGATGGTGCAGGATAACATTTTGTTGAGAATAAAGAATTTTTATGGAAGGTAGTCCCAGGACTGAAGAAGATGGAATTATATTGAAGTAAGCAATATTGTTTTCTTGATAGCCAACCATATTTTCCTGCTCAAAAAGTACAAACAACCAGCATTTCAGTTTTGCATCGATTCATATTTTGGAAGATGAATTGTCATCTTGGGTTGGCCTTGTTTCTAAGTTACGTTCCTTTAATATCTCAAAATTCTGTCACGCTTAATTCGTCCACCAACATTATTGGTGGTACCATAATAGTACGATGCTTGAGAATGTACCAACCTCCCAGTATGTTGTTCAACACGAACGCAGCATTCATATATTTCAAGCAGACTATTGTCCTAGATAGAACTATTCCTGGATTATCATTATTAATGGATAAACTGCTTAAACAACAAAAACAGACAGTGTAGAAGTTTGACAAATCTGTTCAAATTTTCTGAACTTAACACCATTTTTCTTGTGAAATCTAAAGCCGCTTTTACCTACCACTAAAGAAGTGTGTTTACCAACCATTAGTGTAATGTAGGCTTTCATTACACTAATGGTTGGCCAAGCATTGCAAAGTACTTCATTCGTGAAATTATCCACCGATTTATTACCAAGAAAGGTCCTATTAATCAGAACATACTAATCTTCTTCTTTTAGCTTAAAGGTATTGTGCTTATCTACCAACCATTTGGGTGCTGAATTACATAAGTCCTCCAAAATAAAGCATCATGATTTACTTTTTAGCTCTAGAGGTGCCTTTATATTAAGCACAGATAATTTTGTGGCATGCTAATGTTGTAACAATCCAATGGTCAAATTAATTAGGCTGGCAATCTCTTAACCTAAAGAAGCTGTGGGTGAGATTCAATAAAGAGCTAAAAGGTTCTGACTTACTTTATTTATTCGATTGGTTGAATACCAAACATAAATGATACTGGAGCATTATAGCCTAGCATCAGATTAATTGCCAAATTTATTTGACTCGTCGGTCTGAGCTCCAAAATTAAGTAAAAATAGTAAAACCATGGCTGAGACAAGCAGAGTTTATATTTGAGTTGGATTCTAATGCGGTATAACGACAATGGATCAAACTTTTAGTTGTGCTTGGCGTGGTCAAAGTATTAGTATTAGAAAAATTAGCAGCAAAGATTTAATTATCTTGTATATGGTTTTTTGAGTTTTATTTTTGAAGGATACCAACATCACTGCGAAAAAATATAATATGACCGTACCAATCACTAAAACAAAATCACTAATAATACCCAAAAACCTACCTACGGTGCAAAATTGGAAATCCAAGGGAAAATCATAGCTGAGGTGATGCACTTCAGTTAACTCGGCATAACAACAATCAGTAGCAACAATTTGACTGGCAAAGTGAGAAGACAAACATTGAAGGAGAAAAGAGTAGCGAGAAGTCTCAAAGAATGCAGGGCTACTTTAGTGTTTTGAGTCCGAGTGGTTCATTCAAGGTCTTCTGGTCCAATAGCGGGTTACGTCAATAGTGTTTTGGCTGACAATCCACATATCTTCGATGAAGCATCTCACAATTTTGTCCATATATTACCATATACTCCCCACACTCGTATGTTGGTCCTATGAGTCCCCCATTAAAGTCTGTTTGTATTTACTAGGGCAACTCCAGTTCTTACTTTGTTCAGGGTCTTCTAGCTCTTCCAGTCCAGATTGAATCCTGTTGGGGAGATTCTTTTAGGAGGAAACTGTATAGAGGTTCTAAGGGGCCACAATGGAAAAAGATTTACCACGACTGCAGTCTTCTCTCTAATTGTACCCTGTACTTTCCACATATTGGTTGGATATTTTTCTTTCCCCAGGCATTAGAAAAGCCAGCGGTCCTCGTAGAGTCTATCAATGGTGGCCGCTTTCATGAATACCGTAACAATTCTACACGCTTGGTTTAGAGTGACATCGCCCTGTTTGGAATGTATGGACCTACAACAGACAGGACTTACATAGTCTCTAATTGAAGAACAGAGAGCCTGTGTTGAAGTTTTCGGGAGCTGTGGTTTTGCGACCCATTTACTTCCGGCAAGTTTTGATTAGTTGAATGTACTATCCAAAGTAACTCTCAGGTATTTTGGTGTGTCGACGTGTTACTAAAGAGGCTAATAAAGCAAGACGGATTATGAGAACAACAGTAATCGATACATTAACACGTTAATCGCCATGAAGCCGGCCAATTGGGCATCAGCAATTTTGTTATGTACGTTCTGAAACCTGTACGCTGGACTTCACCGCGAGGATCCACTTTAAAGCCTATGGTCCGACAGTTGGGCTTCGTATTACATTGGCATATATGTACTATTATTGGTAGGAGCCGGGGGGAACCTAATAATGCCTGAGCCCAGTATTTTTTTTAATTTTTGTTCTTGGAACAACATATTTTGTATGGAGCAAAAAAAACGCATTATGACATAAACAGATGATTATTTATTCAAACATTATATCAAAATGAAAAGTTTTTATTTATAACAATCATGAGACTCAAAAAAACAAGACAAATAGTAATATTTCTTGCATTCTTTGCAACGAAATTTTGTTTTAGGAGCTTTTGTTTGAGCTGTCTTTCTACCCTGTTCAGCACTCTTTTTTTCATAACACAACACACATTTTCGACGGCCTTTAGACAAAAATTCTTCAAGAACGTGCTTGCTGCATTTTCATTTAGTGGTTCTTCTGCGTCAACTGTGTCATCCATTTGTAATAAACTTAGGACAAGTTTCGCTCTAACATCCGTAATTGACAATTTATCCTTTGTCACATTTTTATACACAATATAGGCATTTACTACAGTACTGAACCAAGTATTATTTCCAAAGCCAGTTCCGGTAGCACTTGATACCCTTACGCAAAGGAAAGGAATATGATTTTAGTTGACCAGAAAGCTCAATGAATGATTTGCTTGCATTATAGTCAAATATAAGGGTTGGTTTTTCTACTTCTTTACCTCTTCTTTGGTACTTAGTAGTTTGATCTGTGTGAACTTTCAAACGTAAAAGTTAGCTTAGAATTCTAAAAATTGAAAACAATAATTCAAGTAGTAACACATATAATACAGTAAAGTACTAGCATATTACCAACATACCTTTTATACTTTTTTTCGGATTCATTTTATATGTAGAGTCACTACAATCACTGTCAGATGAATTAGTATCTCCATAATGATATTCCCCAGGCCCTTCATCTTCCGACAATAGTTCATTCCATAATTTCGTAAGCTTTTCTTGCTCCCTTTCGCAATATCCAGCCATTTTGTCACAACAAAAACAAAAGTATAACCTATGACTTCCCGTTTACATGTATAAACACCGCCAACACAATCAAATCAAATATTTATCCCACCAGCTAAACACGTTATTAGTATTTGGGCTTCGGAGCGCCGATCTTGGCCACAAAGCCCATAACGAGGGTGTCATTTTCAAAATAATATATTGATCTCTTTTTTGGCAATAAAGTAAAAATTCAACAAACAATTGTAATTATTACACATTATTAATCAAATGATTACATAGCTTTGCTTGGAGCCGTAGAAAAAAAAATTCCATTTGGGCGATGAACGTGTTACGATCGATGGCATCAAGGACATGGTGATATTTATTAAGGAAAGAAGAAGAGGTTTGAATGAACATGTTGGAAAAGCGAGCAAGTCCTTAGACAGAAGACTGCCTGGAAGGTCTCCACAAAGGTGGATCGACAGTTGAACAATATCGGAAGAATCTTCTTAAATGAATTACTTGTGTGAAGAAAAACAGGAGTAAAGCCTACATACCAGAAGACGATTAAGCCCAGCAAAGTATTTCTGGCTACCAGAACATGTAATATGATTCCTCTCGAATTGCAGTGACGTAACTTAACGAAACTACGAATATTTATCTGATTGTGAGTAGCAGATATACTATTGAAGATTGTTAAGATACGAAAACTAATAGCTAGTCTACAAATTAAGAACTTCATCAAACTGAAGCGTATATGTTTTGTCAAAATATAAAACTCTAATCTTCTCTTCATATTAAAGGAGATCGGTATACCCACTAAAGAACAGCTTATTTATTATATTTCAACATATAAAACCCACCGCAACCCATATTAATATCTGTAAGTCAAACAATAATCGTTTCTATATTTTAATAAATGCTAATCTCTGGCGAGCCGTTGTGACGTCGTCATTTTATACTCTTTACTACTGGCACGTTTGACATCTAACAAATGGAGATTTTTAGAGTTTGGCACCACCGACCGCTCGGCATCGCACAGATAGAGGGCATCCAGTGGGTCCTTAACTGATCACTGATTGGTGTCAGACCAGTCCGTAATCCATCAATGTCAGTAGGACTGATGTTAGTTTCTAAAGCCAATAATATTGTATGGACAAATACATTGTCCTCTGCCATTTATAATAAAGTCGATGCGATTAATCATTTGGAAACAAGTAGGGAAAGATGAGGATATTTAACGACAATTTTTGCAATCGAAATGCGTAAATTATTCTGTAATCTGCTGGATAAATTAACAAAATGATTGACTAGCGTGCCACAGTTGGTGGACAAGATAATGAATGTAAATATTCCGTTGTCCATAACGTTAGAAAAAAAATGATAAAAATATTTCATTTCCATAACAATTGAATCTGATTCCGATGAAGGGATAGAGAAAATGACCATCATCATTTCTTCGTCTCCCGAAAACCCATCCCCTTCCACCAGCACAACGTAATAGATTCATTACAGTACTTGATGGTTGGCCGTAAAGTCACGGACACAAACATTAGTCATCTGATGCTTTTAGCGCGCAGGAGCCACTGGTAGGTCATGTTGCAGCGTTGTAACATTAGAACTAGGTCCATTCTCATCTCGCAGACAATCCGAGTCGAGTTTTAGTTGTGATGTGAAGGGAGGAGTGCACGCCGATGTTATTCTATTGCCCGTTTCTAACTTCACAATGGTAATATGGGTCGGGTACGTTTGTTCCACCCCTCACCGCCAAAACTCCGGCCATGTAGAAAGAAGGGACGGAGATGTTATTAATTGAGTTTTCGAAATTGTGTCAGCCATTTCTGATTTATACTCTCCTATGTCTTGATGGGCTAGTAATTTATGGTTCCGAGAGTTAAAAGAATATCTTAATTATAAATAATTAAAATGTCGAATGGTAGATCTCATTAATATTTAACGATTGTCTTCCAGTTTTCTCCTAATTTTATATAAAAAAAATGGCCCTTGTTTGTTCAAGTAATCTTGATAACAACTGTTATTAGAGTTCAAATTGAGTTAGTCGTAATACGTATATACCTGCATTGTTCTTTTGTTGCTCTCCACGCTAACATTATAATTACTTAATTACGAATATCTAGCTTTAAAAGTTTCTATAATTTGCGGCTTCACGAACAAGCAGGAAATAAAATAAAAAGAATTGTTATTTTTTTAGTACTTATTCAACGAACACAGCACCTAATTAGTTAGATTTTGTTTGTTTTCTTAATTATACGTTTCCTATACATATAATGCCTGCCAAAATTGTGTTCAAATTTGTATTCCAGGTGGCTGCTAAAGAGTATGTACTACGTAAGCGTTTTATTGACTGCCAACATCATAAATGTGTGGTTGAGCACTTCCTGTGTTGATAAATATTAGGTTGTAAACTTCTCTGTGTAACCACTCATTTTAAGTACATATATTAAAGCAATTTGTAAATACTTTTTATTTTGCATTTTATCGTTTAAGATACAATCAAATTTTCCGTTAGATACATATTTGGCGTTAGAAGAAATTGCATAATCCAAATAGAGTTGAGATTATGGACTGAATCACATACCTGAATTAGACAAATGTTATAGCGAAGATAACCACAATTTTTTGTTGCTTAATTTTGATATGCACCTTGAGCAGACGCTTGCTTGATCTGCTAAATAATTACTGCTAAATATCATTCACGAGAAAATAATCCTCCTTTGCATATAATTAATAATTTTAAAACAAAAAAATTGTTAAATCTACTTTAAATTCCATAGACCTTGGAACGAAATTGGAACAATCATTTAGAATGCCAATTAGTTAGAATTTAGGAAGTATGTATGTAGACAAGCTATCATAATTAGTTCCTTCTAATACTGATTTATTTCAACAAATAGTATCGTAGTGGAGGTTTAAGTTTCCCATTTTAATATCAATTCGAGATATCTTACTCAAACGAAAATCCTCATGGAAGTCATTTTAAGAACACATTTTATCATATCCTATCCCCATATTTTATTTTGCTTCAATATTCTGCAAATGAACGTGAAAAAACGCCAACAAAAATGCGTATGAACATCAACACTCTTTCAACCTCCTGGGACCTTAACTTTACCAAATATGATTTACTGTTTGAATCGTTGTTCAGAAAATCTGGAATATTTAAGGTTAAATTCCAAGACTTGAGAGAAAATATTCCAAAAGTATTGTGGTTCACGTCCCTATAGTGTTAGTTTTTTTGCCAAATAAATGAAGCCAGATGGCTTTATCTGGTACTGTGACCATGAAGTCTTCAACTATTGTAGGCTCGGTTTAGTTAGCGATAGGAAGTAGATGTTGAGGTAATCAGAAGGATGCAGTGCATGGTGAACTACATATATTGGTCTTAAAAATTTTGACACAAATATGCTTTATTTTGCTTTTAAATGTGACTAATGGTGCTCATAATTCACAGATGCCTTTAGATTGTTCTCAAACAATAGCGACTTTTTAAGACTTTTTTTGACGTTGACAACTAAAAGGATTTGTGCAGACCAAAAAATAAGTCGGAGGACGAACGTACAAGCCCAAAACGGATAAAGGTAGACAATAGAATAAATAGACAATGGAAGTCCACATCTTGCCATAAATTCAACTGATATTTAAGATGATTTTGAAGAACAGAATAACCATATGTCATGGTTTGCTCAAAACCTGCATAAAATATATTATTATATTATTAATATTCTCGGATGAGCATGGTTGGTATTTTTGTAATCACATTTTGTCAAAAATATGGTTTATGGGTTGGAAACGGTGGAGGCTTGGCGAATTTAGGCTACCTGATTCTTAAATGATATCGAAAGCTTCCACAGCACCAGTCTCTATTATGAGGGTCTCCGGGAGTTAGCCGTGTTATGGTTTTACAAACCATGACACGATGTGATTAGAACCATAGCAACCATGCTCATTCCAGAAAACTTTATCATACTCTATTTTTGCTCCTTATCAACCGGAATATGTTTTGTATCTAACTATTTTGAGCAAAATTGTAGTTTGATATAGAAAAGTACAGTTTTGACGTTGACAACCAAACAGATTTGTGCAGACCAAAAAATACGTTGGAAGACGCAGGTACGAGCCCAAAACGGATAAAGGTCTCTTATAGACGATGGAAGTCCACATCTTGCATAAATTCAACTGATATTTAAGATGATTTTGAAGAACAGAATAACCATCTGTCATGGTTTGCTCAATACCTTCATAAAATATATTCCGATTGATGAAAAGCAAAAGTAGAGTGCGGTCAAGTCTTCTCGAATGAGCATGCTTGGTATTTTTGTAATCACATTTTTTCAAAAATATGGTTTATGGGTTGGAAACGATAGAGGCTTGGCGAATTTAATGCTCTGCTCTTTATCAACCGGAATATGTTTTATATGTAACTATTTTGAGCAAAATTGTAGTTTGATATAGAAAAGTACGGATTTAACGTTGACAATCAAAAAAAATTGTGCAGACCAAAAAATAAGTTGGAAGACGCACGTACGAACCCAAAACGGATAAAGGTCTGTTATAGACAATGGAAGTCTACATCTTGCCATAAATTCAAGTAATATTGAAGATAATTTTGAACAACAGAAGAACCATCTGTCATGGTTTGCTCAAAACCTTCATAAAATATATTCCGATTGATGAAAAGCAAAAGTAGAGTGCGGTCAAGTCTTCTCGAATGAGCATGCTTGGTATTTTTGTAATCACATTTTTTCAAAAATATGGTTTATGGGTTGGAAACGGTAGAGGCTTGGCGAATTTAGGCTACCTGATTCTTAAATGATATCGAAAGCTTCCACAGCACCAGTCTCTATTATGAGGGTTTACGGGTGTTGGTGCAATTGCAAGGATACCAACCACGCTCATTCGAAAAGACTTAACCGTACTCTATGTTTGCTTTGTTATCGACTGTAATATATTTCAATGTAAACGTTTTGAGCAAAATTGTAGTTTAATATAGAAAAGTATTGGATAAAGTGTGGGATTTGTACAGACGGAGAAAAATAAGTTGGAGGACATTGTACTGCACGAGCCTAAAGAGAACCAAAACAAAATGATTTTGAGCATCAGAATAACGGCAAAAGTAATGTCGGACATTTTACGTTAGTTTTCCCAAATAGCACAAATCTTTCCAGCAAACAGCTTCCATGGGATTTACTATATTGATATAACTGCCAACCTCCAGTATTCAAACAAAATCGGTTGTTAGGCTTACCAATACGACTAAATTTTTAGAGCAAAATAATTACTGTCAATGAGCAAATGTTCCAGAAGTTAATATAACATATCGAAGGGACGAGCAACAAACACTTTTCTACGAGATGATTATCGTTTTTGGAAATTTTGTGTCACTAAATTAAAGCGCTTAAGGTGATAAAATGCTGATGTACAAACAAATAAAAGAATCCATCTGCAGATGGTTCAAAAACATACGGCGCCATAATCTTTTCATCGGCAGATATCCGTTCGGACAAAACTGTTGTAGTGATTGAAAAGTTTTTCAATGTGAACTTCATATTTTAGGACATGAATTAGGTGTAGCATTGGATCAAGGACTTGAGTTTTTCTTATCCAGTTTCTTCATTTTAAACCATTTTTTCGCCACACATTAGTGTTTGATTTTTTTGTTTTACAAACATTTTTTTTTCAATACTTTCGAAGTTATTTAGGACTCCTTGTTATGAAAACGCGCTTTTAACAACTTGAAGATACAGCATTAGATGTATTGTGCAGCATGGGAAAGTTCTTTATTTCAGAAAGAAATGCATTAACATATTTAGAGCCCGCCAAGAAGTTTTAGTTTAGTTTCCAGATAAGGGCAAAATAAATGACGAAGACATGTTAGTTCCACGTTTTGACTAATCATATTATGTAGTGCATATGTCCGCGAATGAGGTACAATAGAAAGTTCTCAGGGTCCCGGCTTAGCCCACTTAGGGGTCGTCCACGAGTAGCACTGGTGAAAATTGTGTAACAAAAATACTCAAAAAAAGTATCACCACTCTCAATAATGAAAATGCAATTTAAAAAAAATCAACAATTTATTATAAATAACTGCAATACTTCTAATTAATTTTACATACCATTTAATTGTAATTTAGAACCAAATTTACAAATTTCTATAACAATTTAAAAAATATCTATTTTTTATAATTTATTAAACTCTTACCTTTAAACCCAGCAATTATATCGCCCTCTGTAAAATTAAATTAAAAAAATCTATTTTACCGACCTGTGTAAAATAGTTCAAGGTCAACATTAACGCACCAAATTAATCGGAATAGTTTTTTTTATTATTGTTAGTAATTTCGTTTTAGTTTATTATGTTATTATTAAAAAAATATATACGCAAGCGAATAGTGAAGACCTTATTCGGTAGATAAACTCAATACCCGTAAACATTGTAAAGGAATCAAAAGGTAAGGGGAAATAGAAAATTCTAACCTTAAATGTCAGAACTATTATCGCAATCAGATATTACTGCCTTGGGAAACCGACAGAAAGCAGGATAGAAGGAATCGTTTGGCAATCCTAGGATTTAGTAAAATGAAATAAACATTAGAAATCCAACTTTAAATAAGGAAATTTTAGATACAAATCCTTTAATACATTGGGCGTCCTTTTGGTGGAAAAAAATTCGACAAAACTCTCGTGACGGCTAGGTAGTTATTAAATTATTTGTTTTCAGACACCTATTTTGGCCGAATACTTTACATTAACTCTAACTGACAACTTAACCTCAATAACCTTTTTCTGGTGCGTATTTTTGGTATTAACGGAATTTACTTTATAATTTCAATGGTAGTACCCAAATTGTTGCTGAATTTTGAAAATTATTATCTAAACTCCGTTTTACTTTATAGTAAAGACTAAAATTACTTAATTTTGACATATTTATGTATGACACAATTTGGTTTGAAACTTTGACATTTCTTATAGAAAACAATTTTATTTCGTGAAAGTTATCTATAGATCCCATAAAAACTTTCCCAAATTAATTACGTGTGAGCTTTAACGAAAATCGCATTTTTCATAAATGAAAAATATAGTTGCGTGCCTTGAAATTGAGGAAAATGGTTCGAACCAATTCAAGAAAAAAACAACTAAAAGCGATAAAATATTAAACATGTGCAGATTAGGAACGTAAAAGGAAATTTTTCCACTTTTTTCATTCCATTTCCATTTTGCTACAGTTTTGTAAACTAAACAAAAAAGTTTAGCTTCTATTAACTGCCAGTTAGAAACTTTCTAAAAAGTTCGCAACTTGTATATTCACCATCTAATGAGACAAAGTTGACGGTTTGCTGTTCGCACGTCATCGCGAGGGAGACAAGAAGGTAAATTATACCTCGCAGAATAATCCGTTTTGATCAAGTCAGGGTGTCGGACATGTAAAATTACTTTATACCTTTGTTTTCGTCGGGCAAAATTAGCGCGAACTCGTAATACCACATGTAGTGCGTCGTTTTGTATACATATAAAACGACCCTAGAAAACTTTCACGAACCTTCCCCGCTTGATTCCCGCGATATATATTAGTATGTAAGTGCCGTAAGAATTACGATACGGGTGCGCTGAAAATATAAGGGTAGGAGGTTGAGGCTTTTAGTGCGGCCGAACAATGTTGGCGGTACAGACGGAGAAGGATTGAGCGACGGTTGACGTTAGCGCGAGCGAGATAGTCGTCGGGGAGGTATGCGTGCGCTCGGCATATAGTGATGTTTGAAACGCTGACAGCTTGCCAGTACTATTACAACCGAGTCCGACCAATCCGATGCCAGTTCACAGTGCAAACCGACTGTCTAGGGAACGATAGCCCCTCACCTCTCCATGTCGTACGCCTCGCGCTTTTGACATATCAGTTGAACTGAACCGTCACATCTAAGTCCGCGGTATTCCACCAAAAACATCAGTTTATAAACAGAGAAACGAGTATTCGCTGATAAGAACGAAAAAAAAGGAATTCGCGATGCATCGCGCTAGTCGTGACATTCGGTTATGATGACTGTTTATTTCTCTATTTGTGTTGTATAGTGTGCATGCATTATCAAGTGCCTCTCTCCGATTTATATTATAATGCATAGTGATGTGTCGGGTTAACATTTACGGTTGCTGCTGCAGTTATACGGACTTCGAGATAAGACAACGCACCGCAAGGTAAAAGCCCCCAATCTACAATGTGTGTGGTCCACGAAAACAAGGTAGACATAATATCTTAAGCATTATTTATCGATGGAATCCGAATACCTTTAATTGACACGTTAAGATTCCGAAACTTCTCTTAAAGATGCATAATGATGCACTCAAAGAAGACACGTTTGTATTATATAACGCGCTACATAAACCAGTTCTCTTTTACACACTTCTACATTTATTGTGTGTGCACTATACATATATCCCTTTTATCCACACGCCACGTGGTTTTTTGGCTCGCTCTCTCACAACATCTACACCTTTTTGATCTGCCCGTTCAACTACATTTTAGCGTTTGGCAAACTAACAAAAACTATTTATAATTGCGCGTCGTCCAAGAATAACCAACAGAAAGACGCGCAGAGAAGACAAGAAGTCCTTCTTGTTCTTTGATACCATTTTACTGCTCTTGTTCGAGAGGACACTTATAATCAATTTGTTTCGATGTCCCTGTCCTCAATGTTCTCTCTCTCTCTCTCTCTATTAAACGCGTATCCAATTAACGTAACAAATCGAAATTAAATATTCATGAATAGGGTCTCTATAATATGTAGATCTCATGGTATCACGCGCTCGACTGCAACCTTATTCCATTAGATCAAGTGTTGCATTATTCCGCTGACAGTTTGTTGTTAGAGTTGGTTAAAGATGCAAACATGCTGGATGAAACTCATTATTATGAGAAATCATTATGATTTCACCAATTCTATTTTTTCAATTTTTCCCAAATTAAATAATGTTATTTCTGATGGAAGGTACATTCCTATTATTGTAGTTTCTAATGTTTTTATGTTGTAAGAATCTTGTTTCTGAACATATTTTGGTTGGCTTTTACCCCAACCTCAACCAAATTTCTTAGTATATAGTTTGTAAACAATCATTTTATACTTATCAAATGTTCTAGAAGACTTTTCTGCTTTTTATTAAGCGAGAAATAGGCTTTGGTTTCTTTCCAATCTGCCTAATAATCTCCTCAAATAAATTTGGAAATTAATAACATCATATGGACCAGATTTGATTTTTCTGATAAAGTCAATAAAATTCTTTCCTGGCTTTTCAGCAGATCTTAATCTCCATTTATAAATGTATATTAAGACAACAATATCCTCCTCGAAGTAATCTTTTTGTAGTAACCTTTTTTGGTGTTAAATATTGGGCTTTTTTAATTGGATTTTAGGTGAGTTGTCTTCCTATTATGTA
>SMLS01068715.1:0-43394 GCA_004785975.1 Popillia japonica
TCGATCATTTCTCCTTGTTTTACCTATGCATTACATAAAAAATATTCTGATATCATTATTTTTACTCTTTCTAGCAGTGAAGGTGCCTTTTATGATGTTCATTTTCCTTCGTTTTTTTTTATGAATCTAATGGCTTTATATACGTGCTGCCATTTTTCCTCTGATGTCATCAACGTTTTCATCATACCTACTTCGAAAACACCAAATTATTTTCCTTCTGTGCTTTTAGTATCCCCATTAGTTGCTTCAGAAGCGATGGAAATCTGTCTTTGGTCAGTGTTCTACATCGAATTCCTTCAGCAGATTCCTTCCATGCTTTCAAGATGTTCCTCCAAGCTGCTTTCATTGGACGGAAGTATGCGACATCAAGAGGCTATGTAAGGTGTGTAGAGTTAGGAGGAAAACATAAATATTTAGTGTCTTTCGCTTGGCATGCGTTCCAACTGTTACATTAATGTGGAAAGACAAGTTGTAACAGCAAACTGAAAAACCAATCTTCGAATGTGGCACCGTCAAACCATCCACTTTTTGATCGCTTGTATCTACAACCTGAATATCAATTTTCCATCCACGTTGTCCATCGATGTTTTATCAAGATAGCCCTTGATTGTCATTCGCAAATCTTGTTCGCCCATTGGAAATCCAAATTCTGCTATCTTTGCGAGTTGTTTTGCAAATACATTCTCCTGATGATTAGCAACTTATTTTGGCCTGAATTTGATGATATGAACGTCAATGACAAGCTCATGCCACTTGGACATTCTGCACGAGCCATTTAAGGGAAAGATCATCTCACATGGAGGTGATGTAAGCTGACCACCGAGATCGTGCAATTTGACCCAGTTAGACTGTTTCTTGCCCATCCTTCGGAACCACCAAATCACAAATCAGAAAATCCATCAACGATTGGATACACAATAGGTCCAGGGATTAGTGGCAAAGATCACCTGGGCAAAGACAGGCAAAGGAGTTCCTAAAAGAACAGAAGCCTGAATTCACTAGTGACCTACTAAATAAAGACAGGAAAACCGTCAAAATGTTAGTAGGCCTGTTGACAGGTCACCGTGGACTAAATAGGCATATGTACAACATAGGCCTAGCGGAAGATGCGTGGTGCAGATTCTGCAAGGAGGAGGAAGAAACTCTAGTCCATGTACTGTGCCACTGCGAAGGCCTGGCAAGGACAAGGTTTCTAATTCTGGGCACAGAGGCAGGAGCCGGTCTCAAGGACGTTAAGCCTCAGGAAGAGGGCAAAGTTAGAGGGCGCATTCTAGGATTACTGGGAATCACAATAGACCGGTAAGGTCGCGGTGAAAGAGGCCCATAGGACCACCCCTAATCTAATCTAATCTAAGTCGCAAATCTATAGGAATAATGCAGAAACCACAGCGGCCCTTCAAGCCAACATAACCCAAGCCATCGGTGAAATTCAGCCCGTTATATGTGCCAGCATCATGGAAAATTGGACATCCTGGATGCGAGATACCTCAGACAAACTTTGTTTAATTTAAATTGGAAGCTTAATGAAAGTCCCTATACAACGAACGCCAGCTTACAGCGAATTATTTGTCCACGGCAAAGTTGGGATTAAAAAGAAAAATTCAACTTGTTTTTCAATTCAAATAGTGTAGAAACTATTTTGGACTATTTTGATCATTTCAACGAAAACTCTTCTAACACTTATTGTTACTGTAGATATTCTTTTTAATTTCAAGTTCAGAATTAATTACTACTAATCTCCCATAACTCATAAACAAGTTTAAGCTCTCGATATTATTTGTTTCTCATATAAGCCAACTATTTTTCTTAAAAAAAATAGATCAAATTCTTTCTACATATCCAGTTCTATTAGATGAACAGAAAGAAAATAAATGAATCGCTGATAAAGGTTTTCTACATCGTAATACGTCTTCCCGTACTTCCCCATTGAAAAGAGGGAGACAATTTCTATATAAAACTAGAAAGCGCCGTCGTTGAAATATATACACGCGAAAAATTTATAATACGAAAGTGGAGAAAGATCATCAGTCTGATGGGTAGAGGAGATATAGTTGGCAGCCTTGACAAGCGACAAGAGAGCTCCGGGGTAAGCGGCCGTGACTTACAGAAGATACGAGATGAGTCCGCGCAAAAACTGACATCTGACATCACATCTTCTGCTGCTGCCTGCTGGAGTTTTTACGCGCGTATTTTTCTTCGAGAAACATCATTGACGTTGGCCGGCGTTTTTGCACTACGCCGGCCGGGGAGGGAGAGGTAGGGAAAGTCCGGTTTTGATCAAAAAGAAGCTCCTCCGGGCGAAGGAGACTAAAATTCAGCGGACGGAGATCGATTCGCCGACGAACGCTCACGGTATTGTTCTTTCTTAAGCTCTCCAATGACACAACGAGTTTGTTTTTTTATTTCTCCTTCCGTAATCATGATAGGTATTGACGAACGAACGGCAGATCGATTGGTCTTTTTCTCTATACTGATATAATACCTAAAAAAGGGGAATTTGCACGAAAGAAAAATTCGGAGAAAGCGGTTTATATCAAGAATACTTAAATACAGAAAACAACCAGTCTGCCTTTAAAATTGCTACTTGAATATTTGAAACTAGCGAAAAGTTTGTCTATATTTAAGAGAAATTATATATTGGTATAAAGATGCTGATCCACCTCAGTGTTTAAGAAAGTTTTCAATTTAACGTCATATTAGGAACTGTACAATTCAACAAACACTTCTACACTTCTCTTCGCTGTTGGGACATAATTAACAGCGCACCAAATATGCAACAAAAGCTGCAGCACTAGTTTAATATGCAATTCAGACATAGGAAACTACTGCTGCTATTGCATCTACCTTAGATAAAAAAAACTCGATCATTTTAAGTATCGTCTGTTTCCTAAATAATTGGCTTCCAAATATACTTACTGTCATAATTTCGCCATATCAAGTTTAGCAAAATATTTAATACACCGAGAGTGTACATAAGAAAATTTACAACAGCTGTAAGACTATCTCTGTGTTCTTATGCACCTGTTTACATTGCAGGTGTTTACTTACCTAGCTCGATTAGCGTTAATTCAATTTTTAGTGGGCAAAATTACAGCATCAATGTTTTTTGGAACCGTCCTAATGCAACAGAATGCATTGCATGTGCAAAAGGAATATACTCAAAGGCAATAGAAGTGTTTCACTCAGAAAGAGTTGTTCATCTTGATTTTTTGGCATTAAAATGATTGTCTTTCTATCATTGATACTTTTTTACGGAAAAAAAAATTCTCTTACCTTTCTGCGAACAAATTCATGTTCATGAGACCTGACTAATACAGAAAAATTTTGTTATTACGTGTCCGTCTACAAGTGTTAAGCGTAACAAAATGCCATGAGTTCGAAGACGTCAAAACTATCACCATGTTAGTGACCTTCACAGGGGTAAAATTGTTGCCTATAGAGATATTCCTTTGTCCTATAGCGAAATTGGCCGTCTTGTTAATTGTACTGCAATGACGGTAATGCGTGTGCGGACAGAAGAAGGTAGGTAGAAGAAGGCAACTTTACAGACAGGATGTTGTGAGTAGGAAATGTTTGAAGGATTGATCGTGCTAGTAAGGAATCATTGATGCTCATAAATGCTATCCATTCAGTTTTCAGAAGCTGTACGAACCTTGTCAAAAATTCATCATTCTTGTGGACCGATATTAGGGCCAATAAAAGTGTGTATGCATGCCTTTTTCAGGTTTTACTACAGCATTCACCAAATTTTATAAGCAAACATCGTCTGTTATGCAATTTTATGACGAAAATTTGTGTAGATTTGTTGTAGAATTTTTTGATTATTTCCCACTTAATACACTCATCTCCAGAAATGTGGAATGAATTAAACAATGTTTTTGATTATTGATGAATTAATTGAAATTGTCTTTGGAAGCGGCCTAATCTAATAATCACAGATTTTTATTTGTGGGAACACATCAAAAATCTAGATTATGTGCAATCACAGAGTTTGAAGAAATATCATAAAAGTAGTCACTTCTACCACGAAATTAAAGGTACATACAACAGCTTTAGAATTTGCGAAAAAATTAGTCAATATCTATTTCCTAAATGCAAACGTGACCACTTAACCACGTTCGTGGTTAATTACTATGCATTCAGGAATTTATTTTTATCTATATGTATAATAATATAATCAATTGCCAGGTACCTTATCGC
Source organism: Popillia japonica (assembly GCA_004785975.1). NCBI lineage: Eukaryota > Metazoa > Arthropoda > Insecta > Coleoptera > Scarabaeidae > Popillia > Popillia japonica. Next base: position 4,201 of record SMLS01068715.1, read on the forward strand.
GTAAAATTTATAATGCAAATTACCAATTATATCTGAAGTGACTGAATAATTAACAAAACTCACGTATGCGTAGATAAGTGCATATCAAATTCATGACAATAAACACGTACATTTATTTATTTTGAGTTATTCTTACTATTAGTAATTTTCTAAATTTATTATACATCACCGTTTTCTACGTAAAAGCGATCTTTTTTTGATGAATAATGAAAAAATTAATTAATAAAAAAATGTGGGGTCCGTCCCCCGTTATTAGCGTTTTGTGAAGATATCTACCATGGGACTATGTATTATGCTGGAAATTATATTAAGTAAAGAAAATTATATCTGTTATAGTTCATTTGATTTATATCAATAGACAAGTTTATTAATGTTGAAGCTTTATTATTATTTTGCTATTTTTACAATTATTAATTTTCTAAACCTGTAATACATTATCGTATTCTATGTAAAAGCGGCCTTCTTTTGATGAATAAGAAAAAGAAAAATGTTTAAAAATATGGGGGGTATGGGGTACCCCGCCCCACATTATTAACTTTTTGTGAATACGGACGACGCTACCCTTAGCTCTATTCAATATGCTGCAAATTATGTTAAGAAGAAAATTTAATATCTGTGATAGTTTAGGAAATATTTGCAAAAATTTAAAAATTGTCCAAACTTTGGAGGGGGCTGTACCCCAAAATCGTGCGAATACGCCGATAAAAAAAATACGTATCTCTTATTTTGAGCTACTCTCTCGATCTGTAAAGTTTCATCGAAATCGGAGGGGGACACCCGCCGGTGTTCCCTTGTTAGTAATTGTTACACAAATACAAAATCTCGGAAATTCAATATTTATTTTATTTATTGCTGCAAGTCTTGAGCCACTTTCCACAATACACGCAAAACAACTCAAAATATTGAGATCTCCTCTTTTAATTTTTTTTAAGCTGTAGGAGGTTTTGTTATAACATTAAAGTATTACCCAGAACTTGAAAATTATGAAATTGATTTACTTTTTTGTCTTGTCTTTTTATGGCATCAAAGCTATACTAAAGTTTAAGTTAAGTTTGGCACAAGGTTTTATTTTTATTTCTGGTTATATTAAACACTTTTCATTAAATTTTCTGCTATTTCTACTGAGAGTTCCAACACACTATTTTATAGATCCTACAAACTGTAGAAATGTATTTGCTTTTTTCGTACCTCAAGTAAATGTCAGAAATATTAATGTTGACAAACTTTTACGCAAAACCGCACAAGTGTTAAAACCATATTCACAACCATACGTATTATCTTCATTAACTTGAACACCTTGACACCTGGAGATCCACCCTTTGCGAAGCTAATACACTGACAAAGTGGTTCTAATTCTAGAACATTTTCATAATACATATTTTCAATTCTCAAGCAGCATAAGTGCATATATACATACCTACATACATAATTAATAAACTTACAGTTACAATTAGTAGTAAATATTTGTTTTGTAAGAAATATGTGCAAGAGACAGAGTATATGTATGTATGCCTGTACGACATATAAATATTTAGTAGGCAAGAATATAAAAATGACAGTAAATATGCATGTCGGCATTTTACCCCTTTTTATCATAAATATTTTACATTACCTTAAGCGGTTGTGTTCCCTCCTTATTCTTATCCAGAGCGAGCTCCTACACAGTGATTTATAAGCTGCTGACATATAACGTCATGTGAATGAAATAAATAAAATTTAAAGGATATCATCTCAATCTGGCACCTATGGAGTAGGTACATATTGTCGGGTCGGTCTGGAGAGAGATCCGGATACAGGCACGCGCTCCGGTTAGGCCGTTAGCAGCTCCGGGTTCAGAGTTATAGTACCATAAATCCCCACCAGACCGGTGCTGTCAACACAACCACTCGCGCCACTTTACTAACCACTGCTAACAACTCCCAAATTGCTATTTAGATATCGTACTCAAACATTTTACGATCCTCAGGCAGAAAAGATGCATGTGTGACTTTACGACCGGATTATATTATGTTTATGGTTATTGTTTCACCTGGAATGACGTTGTTGGGATGTTTACGTACCATTTTACAGTATTATGTTTAATCTGATGTTGAATCATTTATGATATCTCGAAACTATTTGGATTCTAAATTTTAAATGTTGTGCTAAAAATATCTATGACATACATATATGTAGATAATATATAATTCAATCGTAATTAAATACAATTATACATATAATTGTGGTCTAATACCTCAATCACTGATTTTCGAATAAACTTTTTCGTGAACTATTGCAATCTGGAAATAGTTCGTCTTACAAGTTTCTAGTATGCTTAAATTCAAAGCAGTAGTATCTTGAGTTACAGATATCCCAGCAATAAAAAGACAGAGTAGTAAATGTGTAGGTAATGTCCGAACATGATCACACCTAAATATACCACAATAACGAAGAAATGAAAAATTTATAAATTTATTAATTTTCGTACGAAATTATTATATTAGAAAATTATATTGCGGACCTGACTAAATGCATGTTTATATTTGTCGAGACACTAAAGAATGCAGTGCAAACAATGTATAATCGTATGAACATATATAAGTGCGTATTTAAAAACCAACAACCAAACTATTGATAAGGTACTTCGGCAACTGTAGTAGCTACTAATATCAATAACGCACCTAGATGATCCATTGCTTTCTACAAAGCTGACTAACTTTTTCGGTGGCAGTGAAAGGGAACAAATGGTGTTGTTTTTCGAAACAATAGAAGTCATTGCACTTAAGTTTGTAGTTTATAATAGCTGATTCTAATAATTGTGGTCTTGTTACAATAAATATTAAACTATTACTTATTTTTATATAGCCTTGTTAAAAATTAAACAAAACTTTATCTCGCAATTAATTTTAATAGCTGGTGAAAAAAAATCAATTAATGATTTGATCTTTATTATGGAGTATTGTTAGTAGTTACTTTTTAGTAACCTCGTATAGAGACATGCATTTTTCTTTTCATAGAAGTAAAATGGTGATACATGCCTGTATGCTGTCTTCGTTCGCTTTGTACCGCGCTAGGCGTCTAGGCCCGGTGTAAGGCTAATTGAATTCTTAATTTTTTTTCTGCAGTTTGCGTACGAATAGAGACTTCATAATTTGGTTTTCCTTTTTCTAGCATTCTAGCCTGCGATTGCGGCTACTCCGTCTTGTATACAGGGTGTCCCGCATAGATTGCATAATAATGCACTGGCGTGTTCTTTGGTTAAAAAGAAACAAAAAAGTACTAACAAACATATAATCGCAAATGCATAGTTTTCGAGATAAGCATTGTTTAAAAAACGTTTACGACAAAAGCAATAAACAATAAATTAAAAACTAAAATAAACTGTTACAAAAGATGTTCAATGTGGCTACCATTTTCTTCCATGCATGCACGAATTCTTCTCCTAGAAGAGCATAGTTAATATTATTTCTTAAAATATTTAGGTCATGGATTGGTTGAGAGTAAATTATTTTTTGTAGATAACCCCATATGAAAAAAAGCGGATTTAGATCTGGCGAACGAGGTGGACATGGTAACGGACCACCACACCCAATCCAGTTATTGCCGAATGTTTCGCTTAAGTAGTTCCTTATTTGTAGCGAGTAGTGTGCGGGTGCACCATCATGTATAAAATACGCAGTTCGACGAGTTTGTAATGGCATCTCCTGTTGTCCTGTTTGGAAGAAAACTGGGTCCTAGTAATTGATCTGCTATAACTCCGGCCCAAACGTTGAGAGAACAGTGTCTTTGATGACGTGTTTCAACTATTGCATAGGGATTTTAATCGCCCCATATGTGCGCATTGTGGTGATTAAAAAATCCCGTTTCGCGTAAAAGTAACACATTCGCCGGGAAATGAACGTTCACTTGTTCACGAAGTATAGCCCAACCACAAAAAGCGTCTCTGTTTTCACTATCTCCTTCGGTTAAAGCTTGCATTTCTTGATAGTGAAAGAGGTGTAAAGACTGCTTTTTAAGAATTCGCCAAACAGTGCTTTTACTCGTATTTTCCACGGAAGAAATTCGTCTTGTACTGGTTGTTGGATCTTCTTCAACCCTCCCCAAACTTGCTTCATCCAATTGCACAGGTCTCTCTTTTCCTGGTTTCTTTCAATTTTACGCTTCCAGTCTCTCAAAAACGTTGGAAAACTCTTGCAAACATTTGGTGGTGCGGCAAAGTTTTGTTGGGATATCGCTCTGCATACAAACGCGATGCTAGCAACGAATTTCGATCAGCTAAACCATAGACAAAAACCGCGTCTACTAATTCTTCTACAGAGTATGTAATCGGAGCCATGATTACTGGCAAGTCTCTGAAAGAAAATCAAATTAAAATACGTAAAAAAATTGAATTTAATAAACATAGTAGTCAGTACATATCTTCTGGTTCAAAATCAGTGTTTATCTCGGAACTATGCATTTGCGAATATATGTTTATTAAGACTTTTTTATTTCTTTTTGACCAACGAACAGGCCAGTGCCTTATTATGGAATCTATGCGGGACATGTATAATGACAATGATGTTCCGCAGCCAAGTCCTTGCTTCATCAATGCACAGATGTAGACTGGTCAGTCCCCCTCCCCAACAGAGAGTCGGACATTCTTCTATGGTGTGGCTCATCGTCTATATTGCCCCTCACTCATCGCTCTCCTCTATTGCAAGAACCGAGACTTTCTTTAGGTGTAAACATTTTCCTTTGTCAGTTCGGAATCAGGTTAACGTTGTCCACTCTTTTCCAGCCAGATCTGTTCATTTAACTTCAATGGAAGGGCCATCCGAAAAGTTGCTATTGGGAATACTATTAGCGTTCCATCTTGACCATTTCTTATCCTCCTATCCAAAAAGGGTTTTTGGATTTGAGCCGCTTATTCGAGATGTATGAGTTGTGGATCGGTAGATGTGGTTTAGCTACGATTGTGTTATACTCCCGCAGGGTAGCTGCATCTCTTCTCAAATCAGGGGGTTGGCTGTTAGATAATACGTGGAGCCACTTTGTGTTTGTGAGTTTTAATGATCCATGTATTGTTCTCACAGCAGATTCAGTGAGTGTCAGCAATCGATGTATGTTTACTCGTTTCCCATACAGGCCCATGATGTTCCTGCTAATTAGTTGATGGTTTGGTTGTAGAAGCTACTTTGGTGAGGTGTATTCTTTAAGTAAGCCTCCGATCGAGCATGACGGCTAAGTATGTAGGGCATTTCTTGAATTTCAGTTGGACACCACAAAATGTTAGCTGTATTTGTGTAGATACTATCGGTTATCAAAGTGAAAGCATGTGGAGATAGTTTTGTTCGGGTTTGGTTCCAGCCTCCAGGATTTGAAGTAGTGTTTTAAGACGAGAAGATCCATACTCTGGGTATCTTCCAAGTATTTGCTTGTGATAAAAGTGCAGTATCATCCGCGCACTGGAACTTTGTTGAGTCCGTTGTGTCACGCGTATCGGATATACATAAATTAAAGAAAACTAGAGAAAATGGAGGAATATCATTATTCAAAACATCAAAACGCGTTTCTTGATATTTTCTCCCTGATGCTTAACTACGAGTGTGCGGTTGTTTATAATGCTCCACGTGAATCTAGCAAGTTTAGTGCATGGAATCACTTTGGAAAGTTTAAACACAAATCCATATCTCCACAGAATGTCGTACGCAGCTGTCAGCTTCATGAACACCGCCCTAGACTTTTTCTTTGATCAAAACCTTGCTCTATATTGGAAGTTTGCGCTAGCTATCTACCTGATCTAAACCCTGTTTGCTCAACGGCTGTGCTTTCCTCGATTTTTTCCGCTGTTCTGCAGAGAATGTACGCTCTAGAATTTCAATAGCACGGACAACAAGGATATTGGGCCATAGTGAGAGTGGTCATCGCCGGATTTTCCGGGCTTTACTTGAGCCAGTATCAATAATAGTTGTCTAGACTTTTGAGTTAAGTGCATAGCAAGCAGGCTCTGATGTTGGTCTAGTGAAAATACAACCATTAGAAGTACTTTGTTGGACTTGTACTACTTCAAACTTTTGAAAAATCTTCTAGTTCATTTTTCTACATTGTTTCAGAACTATTCAAACTAATATTAAAAGTTAAGAGCCCCTCACTTACGGAAATTTGAAACCAAAAACAGAACATCAACATTGGGTTGATCCAAGCATTGTTCTCTGGTTTCCAAACCACAACTTAAATAGTTGAAAAAATATAGTTGACGAATACATTTTCCAACATCTCCTCCCCTGTCCTTCTCTCTCGTGCTTATAAATTGAAATTTTTATGAATTGTTTTGAACACTTATCTTAATTTTATAACATGCATCATCTAATAATTGAGTTTACCATGAGTCTGCCTTGCAAGCTATCGTAAAACTATGTAATTTGCTGCCTCGTTTAATAATGTATTTCAGACTAGACTCAACCAAAATTGAACAAATTTCATTGCCACCACCGAAAGAGGAATACTGTATCTTATGCTTGGATGCTTGTCAATGCGTCTCTTAAGATCATCGATGACCATTTTGACTAAATTGTTTAAATGTATCATATACGTAAGTAAAATAAACCATTAAGGTTTAGTTGTGCATTGCAAAGATTTAGTTGGCCATTTTCATTTCCAGCATTATTTAATGCAAGTAACGCAATTTGGAACGCAATGTAAAATTTAAATTTGCCAGAAATCGGCAAATTAAAGGGAGATCTTATTCGAATATCTTGATTAAGCCAAACTAAAAAAAATGCTTGTTCATGGAAAAACCTTCTACAGTTTTTAATATTAGGGAGAGAACTTTAGAATTATATAGAACAATCTGAAGCAAACTTGAAAAAACATATTTCAACCTCTTATTGTTAGAAGAAGGATTTAGGTTTGAAGGTGATGTTGTACTGCGACCTGATGTTCTATTGTGCCCTTTTACATGAGTGATGAGTCTAAGAGCTTTAATAAACTGTAATAACTGTGATGACTATGATGACAAGGAAGGTAGGTATTTCTCCATTGTTCTATGATGTCGTTTATGATGGCTCCTCCGAAATGGCAGATGTCAGGTGTTCTGGATTTTCATCCTCCACCCCGCAACCCTGGAGTTTCTAGTGCCATTCAAAACTATCCTTCTCATGTGTTTCTCAAGGTGACAGTGTCCTTTGAGAAAGACCACAATGACACGTAGTTTGTGTCAACTTAGTTCTAGCATGGTCTTTGCTCTTGGCTTATTGAAGTTTCCAAGGAATACATTGAAGTGTCTCAAATCAAGAAGAAATTCCCAGAGGGATGCTATGAGCTTCTGCTCCCTATATCCTCTTAGCGATATCTGCAGTTTGCTCAATTATCAATAAGCATTTACAATGTCAAAACTTAAAACAGTTATTCTTCAATACATTAAATTTTAGTCTTTATTCACCTATGTGGTGTTCAATCTAAACTAATCATTGGTCTCTCTCATTTGGTCACATTTACTTTGATTTTCAGCCAATGCTTAAGTTTAGCGCATTTGGGCTAAATTTTAGTTCTAGAAGCTTATGTTTCGTCCATGTTCGAATTTCGTGAGGCATATATGCTCAAGTAAGTGGTTGTCATCAATAGGTACATTTTGCCATTGCAATTGTTTTTATAGTTGGCAAGTCTGTCCTATGTATGAGCTGCAATATTCGATGAATAATTAGGATTTACATTTCATGAAGCTAATATCTTTGGTGGCGCAAAAGCTTACAGCATCCGAAATGTTTGCCTTTCAGCTTTGTATATCTCTCAGCCGGTTGGGGATGTCAATCTTAAAGGCCAAATTTTATGTTTACCATTGCAGTTATCTTCGGCAATAAATTTATTATACGCATATGTAACTTTTGGCAAATTCTTTGTTGAAATCCATAAAATTACTTCACTCAAACAGAATATACATTTATAAATATGGGAAAAACGATTTCAAAGATTGTCTCATTCAGTCATATTAATGAATATTACTTGAGCAAAAAAACTATTGATGCAAAGATGTGATAAATAAATGTGTAAATGCATGCAGAGTAAATGTAAAGTTATCTAACTCCAGTTGAGCAAACATCCAAAGTATTTTGACGACGCACACACACACTATCCCAGTTTACGGAACCACCAGCAGTACTGGACCTTATACTTGTCATTTCAAATAGTAGTGCGCCGAGATAAGAGCCGGGAGCGAGCATATAATAATGTGAATGTTAAAGTAAGGGTCCGGCAAGAACGGCCATCTAGATTGTACATGCTAATAGAATGACCGGTGACCGTTCTGCTACCCTGAGCACGGTGGACGCTCTCACTCCGACAACGGACCGGATGCAAAAACAAGTAAAATGGATATATTTCCTTTTTGTTAGCAACCGACGACGACGCCAACTTATATATATATCACGAGATCGGACCCCTAGATACTGCAAGTAATTGAGAATTGTGCGCGAATTGAATCAAACAATTAACGGTAAAACATTAGTTGAAGTAGAAAATGATAAAGCCTAAGTCCGCGCGTTGATTAATGGCAAAACAACGATTGAGAAGGCGAGATAACACTTATATATACACCTTTTATTAAAATTAATTATACGTACAGTCTGCAACAAAAAGACGTCATACAAGTTTTTTAACGCATTTGAAAACTCAAAGTTCACTGTAAAATGTCTATAAAACGTGTTCAAACGATCTTGATACTTTCTGCAGCCGAAAACCATGATGCATCTTTATCTTTATTAGTTTTCTTGTAAATAAAAACTGCTGTAGTTCCTCCTCCAATACTAGCCCCTGCTTAGTTATAGAGTTTGTAATATTATCAATTGTTTAATTATTCAGTTTTAATGAGCTGCTTTTATGGTTTATATTACACAGGCACGTATAGTAGTTATTCAGATTTTATTATGGGTGGCTGTACAAACACGGGTCGACTACCAATTGGACAACTTTACAAACCAAGTGCAAAGTTTTTCTTTTAGAGGACAATTTATCATCTAAATAAAATTAGCAGAATGTGCAATTAAACCGATTCACAATGCAATTTTAGAAGAGTCAATATTTTTTAATTGTTATTCTTATTAAAATTATAATACATCTCCATTGTTCCGAATTGGTTCTGCTGTCCCACAGATTGACCGTCCTCTGTCATTGTGTTTGATATGCCAAATCTTTTGTATTAACAAAAAAAAAATAAAACCAAATTAAGGCAGGGCGATAATTGGGAAGCAAAAAAGATTTTCATCATTGGAGAAGAACCAACCGTCATCAACAGAATCGTCATTAATACGCAGATCCTACTGATGATGTGAACAATATTGAAAAAGCTTATGCTTTACTGGTATCCCACAACATCCCTTCGGGGCTCCTTCTCGATCAAGTTTGAAAAACACGGTCAAACCAATGAGGCTTTCTGAGCATGTAATACAGAAAGGAACCTTAAAACCCTAGAATAACAAGAAATTCTGTCAATATTTTAATTTATATCCCATGGAAATGGAACTATTCATTTCCAAAAAAAAAAGGTCTGAGCAGGCGCTCAATCCAACTTACAACCTAAAATTGCTAAAACACCTACATCTTACACGCATTATCTCGTTGAATATAATAATAATAATATTGTCATGAAAGTCAGAATATCTGGCAATTACAGGACACGAAAATAACAGAATGCTAGAGAGCGTAGCTTCGTCCTGTTCTCAGTCAAAAAAAGTTGCAATAGGAGGTACATAGCTCAGGCAAATATGATGATTACTGCAGATTAGATTCATCAGAGAAAAGTACTGCTGAGATCCATCTAGGGGACAAGCCATAATAATAGTAATAATAATAATCTTCATTGAGTCAAACATAATATTCCAAATGAAAGCTCTGTATGTGCCATTTGCTTCAATAGATTTCTTCCAACAAGATTTTAATGCATAAAAGCCTGTCTTGAAAAAAATTTATGATATCTAGAATCACTAAATTCTGATATAAAATTTATCAGATTGTCTTCATTTTCCCCCGTACAAACTGTTGAAAAAAAAATGAAAATCAGTTGGCGAAAGATCTGTGGTGGAACTCAATAACATACAGAAGTACTATCGCATCGCAAAATGCGATTCTATTCTTTATTTTGGTACTACAGCTTTGAATGTGTCGACAACGGTAACATAACCAATAAAATCAAAATCGTAAATACTTTGATATCTGGACTTGTATGTTTCGATATTAAAAAATTGTAAAATGAGAGTTCAAAGTGATATAAAAATTTAAATTCTATATTTTGTTTTAAATACATATAAACATATTTGATTTTTTTTGAATGGTAATCTTTGCGGTGTTATAATTATGCTCCTCTATCTTGGGAGCAATTAATGCAACGTGGGTAGTCTATAACCTCAATAACCCAGGAAATCTAAAGCTTCTAGAGAAATATTGTTTAATTGGATCTTTTCTTTTGCTGTGTTTGGAAATAAAATTATGTGGGGCAAAATATTTTTATAAAATGCACAAGAACCATAAAGTGAGTGACATTTTTTCTCATTATTCTCTTTTAATGGTTAAAAAATTTTAATGGTTCACGTTTAATAATATCTTGACTTACATATACGTATTTCCGACGATATATAAATTTAAGGGTTCTTCGAAGTAGCGATCATACAAATAACTGCAATGAAATACAAGTGATTTGCTTCATTTGCTTACGATCTATGATTAGTTGAATTTCAAAAACAATACCAAATAAAACGTAAAAAACCCTAAAAATTTATAGTAATTTCGCAATTAATCTATTGGTTACCTTGAAATTTTCACGTACTTTGACAAATTTTCCGAAGATTGTCGAAGCACAATTCTATAGTATAAGCGAAGTTGATAGACTACAAAATATACGATTCTATTCCAAACGATAGAATCGATTCAGTCGATTCTACAGAATAGAATTCTGTTTTAAAGAGTACCACCACTGGTCAATAACTTGGATGTTTCATATTTTAATTAGTTTATATTTTGAATTGTTCTAAGTATACGATATAAGCGGCCAAGCGTTTTCGTGTATTTGTCATGCCGATTAACAAGTGATGAGCGTATAATCTCAATTTTTCGTTTATTTCATCAATGTAGTGACAGTATGTTTAGACTGTAATTGTCTTCCCAATACCAAGGAATGAGTAATCAATTACTCCAGTCACACTGCCCCAAACTGTTATCTTCCCTTCATCCTCATCATCGAACAGACTTTTTTCTGTTGTCATAAGATACGCATTTTTCGTCAGATGTAATAATCGGATCGAAAAATAGCTCTCGATGGAATTAGGTTAGCAATGGTGAGCACACGTTTAATTGATTCAGCTTATGCGGCCCTGTTGGATCTTGCAGTATCTACTCCATTTTTTACTACCTTACCAATCCACCTTACCAATTTCAAGGAGGTGTCACAATGTCCGTCTTGTTGTTGGTCAACTTCTATTTTGGTAGCAAGTTCCCCTGTGATTCCTTCAGATTTTGTTATGTACTCATATTTAATAGTCACAAAAGCAAATTTCCAGAGGCCACAAGAAGTTTCGCAGTTAAACTAAATTTAGTTTATTTTATTTCGATATGCTTAATCATTTATAGCATTGTTACACATAGCATTTGTTTAGACGAGGCTAATTTCGTAAACAGTATTGGCTATTGTACTGATTGACCATTTTGAATTACGTCAACCAGGTGTAACAACTCTGGGAACAATTTAGTTTGCCACTAAATTAAATAATTGCAGTTATGAAAACATTAATCTTTTGTAAGAACAACTGTCTGCGTTTAAAACCACAACCCATAAACTACTACAACTGAATGTGACAATGATATATATTTTTCTTTTATGTAAAACTAGATATACCTGACTGATTAAAATACTTTAATATGAAAGAAAGCAGACCGAAAACCATTGGTTGACATTGACGTGACACATCCATAATAATAATTTACTCCCATATATGTATGTTTGTATAGCCGCATATAAAGGCAAGACAAATAACCGCATCGGAATGTGTCTATTCAACTTTCAAAATCACAATCATTAAGCAGGAAATACGCGACGAGGCGATCCATCGAAACTAGTTGTTAAATGTAGCTTAGAGTCTCACCGGTAACGGTCTTCAGCTAGTACGGCTAACACACACAGGACCTTCGCGTTTTGTACAATAAAGAAGGAAAGCATGGAAACCTATTCTGAATTATCTGAAAGCTCATTTATTTCGCGACGGTAGCGGTCGCAAGAAAACCCCCCGTAAAACTTTTAAAACATTAGAGAGGAACGAAAAAGAACGACCGCCAGAAAAGGTACAAAACGAGCGCGAGAGAAAGAGAAAGAGTGATAGACGAAAAACGAAGAGAAGATCCACCCGAAATAAGAAAAACAAATTCCTTGATAATTTGAATATGTGGCTGAAGAAGTAAATCTTTTGCTACAAGATGTTTTTATCGTCTTCTTGCTTCTTGGAAATTTTCCGTGGTGAAGGGAGCGAAAGGAGCTAGGAAGGAAGGAAGGAGAGGAGGGTTGGAACCCCGTGCATGTAGATTAAAATCCGTCGCAACGAACCGCCGCCGCCACCGCCGCCGAAGTTAAATATCGCTGCAGTTCGCCCCTCAGCCCACCCCTAAATAAATCTCAGCCTCTGGGTCCCACTCCAAAACCGCGATAATATTTAACTAAATTCTTGCTCCATATAACTTGCCAACAACCAACGTGGGTCCTTATTTAAGTAGCCATAAAACACGAACGGTTTTATTTTATATTGTGATGAACTATGTATGTTTTAGGATTACTGTTTAAAAGAGTATAAACGAGCGGAATTAGTATATTAACCTTACGATTGTTACAAAAGGTTTTCTACTTGAACAGCAACAAAATCTAAAGCAAAAATTTAATTTTTTTTTGTAAATAAAATTGCTTTCTTGCTTTTGGAATGTTAGTAAAAATATTTTTGGAGTTGTATATTTGTAACCTTATCATCTAACTCATCGTCAAACGATAAGGACACACATGTAGTTCTAAATACGGTGGATACGGCATTGCAAGAAACATTACAACATTGCAACGAGGAATAGCTGAGGAAAGAGCCATTCTTTGATCTCTCTTTTTTGGTTGTGGCCCATCCTCACAAACATTTCTGTATAGGGTTATGGTAATCCCAATCTAATAGCTTCATCATAATTTGACAGTTACTCTTCTAGTCACGAAGATTTACGTCAGGAATCGTGGCAATCCCCAGCTTGACCATAATTTAGTGCTAGTCTGCTAATATCCGATGATATCAAACCATGTTTGATTTGTCAGTACTGGACCAGGTTAGAATGCTATATGTGGAAAGCAACCGCAGAATCACAGCGTAGATCAATAACTTGATCCGTATACTTAGGGCAGTCCTCGAGGATATTGATGGAGCCAGAACTACCATAGCAAAATTCTGACGAAATTTAAACCTCGTAGAGTAACAATCCCAAGTACTACACCCAAGGACTCCTAAAGAGTCTCTGTACATCTACAATCTAGTATACACATTAAAGGAGATCAGATTATTTTAAAAATTTCCGAATACCTACATTTAAAGAAAAAGATATCAAGATGCATGCTACATAAGCCAATAAATCAAGATTTTCTTACCAGATACTTCAATAACTAATCTCTTGGGCACTTTAACGGGAATAAAGCAGTATGTACTACAATTGCAAAGAACTGAGATAGCGCCACTTTTAAATTGTTATATTTTTTTGTTCTAAATATATGCTCCAAATACGTATTTCCATCTTAATTAATGTCATCAGTACGATTTATGTCTATAAATATAAAAATTATTTATGTTAAAAAATAGAATTTCATTTAATTTTAAATTCTAAGTAAGAAAAATAAGCATTTATCATATAACAAATAACACAACATATTTAAAAAATCAAGTAATAAATAAGATAACTATGCTATTAAGGCAACATAATAGTATTAAAAGAACTAATAATTTTAATAGCAGCTATATAAAATTAATACCTCATAAAACTCATACTAGAGCGAATTCTTAACTAAAAGTCAAATTTTACATAGGTACCTGAAAAAGCCATTATAATTTTTTTATATAAAAATAGTTACGTATAAATAAATGTCTAACCTCAAACATATTTTGTTGTTTCGTTAAATCTCTTGTCGCATAACCTTGTTGGCTTAGTACACTACTGGTATATCACATACTCTTACAATTACTGATATTTATGAGTAAATTTCTTAATAATAGAAGCAACAAAAGCACTTTTCGGTTAATATATTGCTGAAACCATATTGTATCGTATAATCGTATCTAAACTTTTTTTGATCTTTGATTATAATCATTTTAGATACAGAAAATCCTATACTCGGTTCACAATTCGAAGATGTCATGAACGGAATTTTCGGAATCGAATACAGAAATAACAAAATACCTACCTATAAAAGTAAAATACTAACATAAGTGCGAATGTCATTCATCGTATCCTAGGATTCTGCATTTACGAATACATACTAACCTAAAAATGTAAACAAGTCGATTTTGCTACATTGTTGTGATGTCATTCAGGACGTGCACATCATCGAATCGTGAATATACCAGGGTGTAACAAAAGTAAGTGAACAAACTGTAGCAGCAAGCTCTGCACATAAAAACATGAACAAAAATTACGCCATAAGTTACAGTTTCACCAACTCGCACGAACAATGCAGCAAATATTTTATAATTTGGTTAGTGCCGGTGTGGAAAAGATTCCTAGTACTTAGAGCTTTGTGGCCTCTCGACCATTGCCATTGGCACGATCAAACATGAAAATCATGTTTGCTCTTTCACAAAATGTATAATTTGCCATTACTTTGTCTGAAAGAAAAACATTGTTAAACACTTATTTTACCTACATACATATATCTCAGAAAATGTGCGTTTGCGGACATATGTTGATGAGTACTTTTTTTCATGTTTTTATGTTACACCCTGTATAGCGTGCATGTTTTGCCTGAAATTTCACATTTGAACAAACTACCACAAGCTGTATCTGTCATTTCTCATATAGGTAAGTCGGTAAAGTAGATAAGGATATAACCACCGCACAACAGAATACCTACACACCTAGCTACCTACATTCCCAACTATTTACAAGATGTGCTCTGCGATTGACGTTTTCCACCACCGTTTTTGTTTGATCGAGCTTGATCTTTATTCTGGGTTTGGCTTTTATCAGTGCGTTACTTATTATCAATCGTTATTTTTGGAATTAATTTATTCGATTTAGCGAGTTTACTGTTATTAAAGGTAAGAGTAAAATAATTATAAAATAATCTAACAAACTTATAGGTATATATTTTATTTAAGATGGTGCTGTATAGAAGAGTGTGACTGGTGGTGAAAACGAAACTTCTACAAGACACAGATTTCCGCAGCCCTGTAAACTTAAGGAAAGGTTTAATTAATGAATGGCATGGCATATTTGATTTTATCTATCGATCATTCTGATGTCTGCCTTATCCATTTTGCTGCAGAAGATTGTGCGACTAATATGTATTTATAAAAAGCAGGTGTGCTGGTAGGTATGTACATACGTCCTTTGCAAACATTTTCAATTGCTACTATTGAGAAAAGCACAGTACCTGTTGAATCTAAAAATGTTCCAAATGAGATCGTGTACGTGGCATATTTGATCAACCTTCAACTACTGGGATAAATATTTCTACATCACCGAAGAAAGCATAGATTATCTGACGATGTGGCTGTATTAAATATGCAAAAGAGAAGACCAGATCATAACAATTTTACTTTGTTCGACATGTAAGATTGTTAATTATTTTACTAACCTTATACTTATAATTGATACAAATATAATTTAATTACAATAAATCATGTGAATGTATCGTTTTATCCAATAATTCTAAAATAAGATAAATACATATAAGCTATCTTTTCGTTTGATGGATTTATCGATGAAATAAAAATGAAATAGCGAAATCTATAAATTTATACTACGCGCACTTTGGTAATTGAATTCTGCACATTTCAAGAGATGGCGCAAAACAGTTTTCATTTCACTGCACGGGAGATGCTATTCCCTGTTAGTATATTTATCAAGGAGCATATCATATAAGAGTGACGCATTCCACGCTAAAAATTATACCCCTACGCGAACGCCGCCCGTAGTCATATGGTAAACTAAATTTGTAAACAACGGCGATGGCGGCACTTTTAAATTAGTACAATGCTTTTTTTGGTTCTAAATATACTCTAAATACGTGTTTCGATCTTGTTTGATTTCATCAGTGCAATATATCTATAAATATAGAAATTACAGACACGTATTTACGTGTATAAATAAAAATGAATTCTGGAAAAACATAAAGTTAAACTCCAAGAAAAATAAATATATATCATTCAATAAATAACATGTACCTATATAAAAATATAAAATTCTCTTGCATATAATAATAAATACATTAATAAATAAAACAATATAATCTTGAAAAAATAACAAAATAATTATGCACTCATAACAATAAATAAACTGAAATTCTGATAAACAACTAGATAAAATAAGGACAATTCTTCATATGCACGAAAGACTAGAAAACCGTAAACTTCTTACCCCCTACAAATGCATCAGCTGCCTAATTTTTCTTGTGTTTCGAACAGATCTGTCATTAGAAGACCGATAAATATCATCATAAAATTTCCTAATAATTAAACTCATAGATATATGTATTTAACAGCTGTTCTTAAACCAAAGTTTGATGATCGGAATGAACACAAGTATACCATGAAAAGCTAACCTTCCGCAAAGTTACCAACATTCTCTTCTGAATAGAATTTACATGGCCAAATGACTTTAGTAAGACAACCATGGTATAGTAAATGTTATTAACTTATAATACCAAACTAAAAGTGTGATAAAGAAGATTATTTGAATCACCAAATTCCTTAAACATTGTAGTTGTATGATGAGGTTCGTTAGCAGAAAATAAAGAACATTTACAACCTCACAATCGGTTAAATTCAGTATTTTTAGGATGAATCCACAGACATAGATGACACTTGATAATTAAAATCAATTTCATCATTAATCGGCACATTTAGAGAAGAAGCTTCTAGTTCGTTCTTATCCAATGCCCAAGTCGTAGCACTTTTAGGTTCAATAGAAGTCATAAAAGATTGCAGATTACTTAAGATATGCCCAGTATCCTCCTCACAATTGAACCCGATAGAATGAGAAGACACTAAATTATTTAGAATACAAGTTTTAAAATTGGCAATGAACTGATGACAACTCGGATTTGTATTAAGACCACCACACTGACGTATGACACCAACACCAAATAAATTCTCCAAATTACTATAACAATTAATGAAATAAAACAACAATTGATAATAAACTTACCCGGAACCCCGGAATTGGTGCTTCTTTTGTTCATAACCTCACTACCTTCACCTTACTCTACTACAATTTGTAATCACTACGTCATCATGATTGGCATTTTTATTGATTTTTATTGTGTCCTCAATATTGCACACCGTTGCCATGTCACTTCCTTTTATAGTTAATCATAACTATTGATAGATTTCCTAATGAAAAAAGCAACAAAAAGATTTTTTAGTGAAAAAATCGCTATAAACTGGCTCATATTTCATATCAAAACCCAAAACCTCTTTTGATGTTTGATTATAATTGCTTTAAATATAAAGCCTACAAAGACTTGGAAATTTCAAATTTGAAAGAAACCACGGTGATATTTATATTGTCTCTGCTGCACACGACGAACTTGCATTGAAATATACACTGCATTCTTCATTCTTTTTTAATTGATAGAAATAGTGTACTTATCCTTTATTTATTACAAAAGACAAAATTCGTGTAGAGGCGCTGGTGATGGTACTATTTAGCGTAAGTGAATAGGGATGGCGTTGTGTACATGGAGTCTGTAGAAATCTGGAATGGGAAATCTGGAATGGAAGACTTCTCTAATAAATATTGAATTACATTAACGAAAATCGCAACTCTCAAATTGGCGCCAAATACTATTGTTGCGCACCCTCTTATCTTGACCGGCAACTAAACGCCAACAGTCGGTAACTAGGAGCAACTAACACGTGTAAGCACTACGTCAATATATCAGTTAGTCATTTCAAGTCATTGTCATTTGTTGACAATTACTTTACAGTTCTTGTGTAAGTAAAATAGTATTCCTTACCTTGTGATCTTTTGTACATAATTATTTACAAACAGTTAACAGGGTAAAAAATGTCTGATGAGATTGTCAGCATGTCAACGTACACTCACCTGAAAGAAGTTGTAGAACGATTTACATAGCGATTATATGTAAATCGTTCTACAACTTCTTTCAGGTGAGTGTACCTTAAGAAGTGTTGTAGCATGGATGTTGGATGTTGTGGGATGGATCTGACATCGACAAGGTAATAACAAAATATTGTTCTAATATAAATTATGGTAGAGATAGATTACCTGTGAAGAATGCATAGATTTTATTTACATATTTGGTTGGATAGAATATGACAAAACCAAATCGTACAACACCTACTTGGTATATGTTCATCACATTCTATGAAGCAATTTACAAGTGATAAACTGCAAATATCTACTAATATCCATAAGTATATGCAAGATAGGTATTGAAATAAGTAACTGGTAACTAGAACAAGGTAACAACAAAGTATTGTAATTAGATATTTGGTTTGTCGGTATATCTACAACATGAAGATACATGATTATTGTTAATCGTTAATGTTAAAAATAAATAACACTTTTAATTGGACGTTTTCTTTGACCCGCTTCGTTATTGTAGTAGTTATAAATACAATAATAAAGTAAAATGAATAAAATTTGAAAGTTTTGGCACCTTATAGTTCCGGTCAAGTTACGAGAGGCCTTATTACACATTTGACCCCCTCCCTTTCAGTTATATGTTGCAATTATAAAAAACAAATAAATACCTTTATGTCATATTAATTAAAACTGTCATGTAATGTAGAGAGTTACAACTTGAATAAATATCGTTTTGTTTGATACTATAGCTTATGGGGCCCATATCGTATTGAAAACTTGTATTAAAGGATATGCGGCTAACAATATATTTTAGAAATTCATACAAAAATGGTTTTAGCCAAACATGTGAAGCCGTGGGGGACCGACGAGGAAAAGAAAAATTCGTAATTTGGTAGATTACCACGAAGAAGTTTTCGATGTAATTGTGGAAGATCCACTGACAGAAGGAGTTGATGCAGCCGCGACGAAAGTTCACAACGAGAAGTCGAAGTTGTAACAGTATGCTGTATACCAGAAGATTATAGACACTGATACAGCTCAGGATATGTGGGAGGCATTGAAGCAGAATTTTGATGCATCGCATATTATGATGATTGATCTTATGTATTTCGATGGTGTGTTGGCCTCCTTCTAGGGGGAGGGGGGTCCTCTTCTGCCAGCTCCACTTCCTCTTGGGATGTCCTTCTGGCGATTCTCGGGTGTAGTTGGTCGGGTCATCTTGGAGTCTTCTTGCCGGATCTCCTTCGCTGGTGGATGCCTAAAATCATAGAAACAGAAAGTAGGATTAGTAATCGGGAATTATTAATCGGATCACGCTAATCGGAGTATTTCCGTGGTGGTCCGGTGTTTGGTTTTCCCCGTTGATGTTTGCGCAATAGCGTTACTCATCGCCGGGTTAGTGTTCACGAGCGCCTTCTCGAAGAATCCTCGGTTGAGTCTCTTCAAGAACTCGTTCAGGTCGTCGACGTCTGCCGCTGTTATGTGTCGGAGGACGGCCAGCGAGGTTCGTCTAGGGAGGCGAAATACTAATCGCAGGGCGCGATTTTGTACTCGCACTAGGGGAAGGATGTTACTTGGAGCCGCTGTGGCCCAAGCCGGACTTGCGTAGGTTAGGATGGGGCGGATGTGTGTTTTGTACAGCATCGCGCCCACTTTGGGATCGAGTTTGTGGTTGCCTAGGATAGGATATAGCTGGAACATCCGGCCGATGGCCCTGTTCCTGGCTCTACCTAGATGCTCGGCGAAAGTCAGCCTTCTGTCGCAGATCGTCCCCAGGTATTCGATCTTCCCGCTCCATTCGATTTCCGTCCGTAGGACGGATATCTTTCTGGGCAGGGGTTGGTGTCTCCGACTGAACGCAATCGCTTGCGTTTTCCTCGGATCTTATGTATTTGATTGATCAGTACTATATATATATAATCTTTCACCATTCTACCGTTTAGGTGATTGATCAGTACTAACTTAAAATTAATTCGTTGAAGTTCTTTAAGGTAGAAGCAGTTTAGGCACTCTATACCACCACAACATTCTCCCCTTCTCTTATTAATTATTTAGTTATTTTCTCTTATTCTTTTCAGGATATTGTTAAATTGGTTTCTGAGTTATTTTCCTTTAAAAATATTCCCATCATTATCCTCAATTCCCATCTAATCCACAAACTCTCTCTTAGTGGGATCTAAACTTTCCATTCCCCAAAACAATCTTTAATCTTTACCCGAAGTATATAAATTTATACTTACCAATCGCATTTCATTTCTTCCTCATTTAAGTTTCCCATTTAGGGACGCGAATTGGGCGGCCGCGCCGGTTCTAAGGTGTAAGTATAGGTACCTACCCGGTGAGAGCTTTTCCTCGCGACGAGAAGAAAAAAGTTCACTCATTCAATATCAATTTCGAGACGATTGTGTTTCTCCAATATTTCATCTAACGCGCGCCGAAGTATGAGTTACTTAAATCGGTTTTAAAAATCGTTTAAAACGGGAATTGAATTTCTCCCGGTTTCCTCTTTCCTTTCGCATCCCTCGTCTCCCCCCTTCCTCCCTTTCGGGATGCTTTCCAACGTCGGAAAAGGGACGAAAGCGCGTACATTCAGCCCTGGCGTGATGACGACGCGTCGGAATACGTATTTCCATTTAATTTTTATGCCCCCGGAGCAGCAGCATTAAAACCTTTAAAATCGCGGGGAATAAAAATATTCGAAATACATTGTGGCGGGCGCGCATACGGCGGAAGAAGGAGGGAAACGGCGGCGAAGTGAGCAGGGAACGTATTCCGGTCTCTCCCGGGGTCTTTCACGATGGATCTTTGCGGGAAGCAGCGCGGTAGAGAGGTAAAGGCGGCGCGTACAAAACTTTTTGATTGACAGCTCCGTCTGTCCAATCACGAGGCCGGAATACTGATGAGGAATACGTCAATCACGCAACTACCCTGTCAAGCGTTTCAGAGTTTTACCGATGATGCTGCCCCCCCGTAAAACGTTGCGGCTCTTTCTGGCTGCGGTGGCGGCGGCGGGACGAATTTAAACGGATCTAGTTTCCGGTTCGCGTTAGGCGCTTCTGTTTCTCAACTCGGCGTACCTTTTTTCGTACATTTTTTTAATTTTTTCGGGTTTCAGCTACAAACCGAATGCCTCTACAAACGCTCCAAACAAGCAGTTGGTCACTAGATTTCTCTGTTGAAAAGTAATTATGATTCTTGCAATAACGGATTTATTAACAACAAAGTGTTTAAGGCGAAAAATTTAGAAATTTAGAATCGACAATCGCAGATGATTAAAAAAAAGAACTGTACTGGCAATGAATAAGTACACTCATGGAAACTAAAGATTGGGCACACTTTCAATACATTTTTTGTTATATGGAAACTGTCCAATCTTTACTTTCCATGACTGTACATTATATAGAAAGAGAAAATTCTAATTTAGTTCAACTCGTTTAAATGACCAGTTATGGAAACCCATATGGATTGTAGCAAACTCAAAAAAGCCTTACATTACGATATAATGTAGGTACCTATGTAGATAGTAGATGCATACAGTGCTTCCGAATAGTAACGAATAAATTCATTATTTCTAAAATTGAGAGTTTTTCGAAAAAATCCTCTGACACGTCGATTTTGTTTTACTCTTCGACATACGACCCATATTTGTGACGTAATCGTCATTTGAGATATGACGGCATTGATTTTTTTTAATGGCCACCAAATGAACCAATTGAACGAGCAGATCATTCTACGTATGTACACATCGTCAGCAATGATGCTTGTATGACAGTTGTCTTAGCGACTGAGAATGCTTTTTTATTACTGTCAGATAAAAACTTGAAATCATACTGTTTTTTGTTTTTTTTTTATATTTCCTCCTTATCTTTCGTATGACAAAAGCAGTAATATATTTGAACTGTTTATTGAGTATAGGGACTTTGTCATTTTATTTAAAATGATGAAATTAACTGAACGCGAACGAATTGAATTTCTTTGCATGACCGGATTTGAAGACAGGATGCGCACCCAACAAGAAGTAGACTTGAATTATTCAATGAAACTCTACCTGGTCGGCGTCCCATTAGCCAAAGCATGGTAAACAATATTGAGTCTAAATTCCGTAACTTTGGACATGTTCGTGATTTACCTAAATCTGGTCGACCCTCAAAATCACAAGGAGATGAACTTGTTGGCAAAATACAAGAAAATCACTCAACACTTATCCAAGTGGCTTCCGATTTCAATATGGCAGCGTCTGCATAATTGTGAAAAAAGCAAAGTAGATATCAACCTTATAAGGTATGTTTTGTTCATAAGCTATCTGAAAACGACTTTAATCGACGAATTCAATTCTGCGAGCAAATGCAAGAGCTATGCACTAATGATAACAATTTCGTAAGAAACGTCTTTTTTTTACGAGGCTACGTTCGCTTTGAACGGCCATGTCAATAAGCAAAACTGTCGTTATTGCGCTACCGAAAATCCCCGATGGATGATGGAATATCGCACTCAACATCCTCAGAAAGTGAATGTGGGGTGCGGCATACTCGAAGGAAGAATGTTGGGTCCTTATTTTCTGAACGTGAACTTAGCTGGTGGAAGATATTTGGAGTTTCTTCGAGCCGACCTTATTCCCGAACAACTTTATATCCAAATGAGAAGCGTGATCTTCCGAGAAATGACAGAGTCAGAGTATTAATTCAAGCAGTTTCAACACATTTTCTCAAACCACTTCATGAATCACCTGGTCAAAACAAACATACCTACATATACTATAAATACAATAAATACATTACGAACAACGCCATCTAGTGCCCGTAAACAGTGGTTACCTATTAATGGAAAGGTTCTCGGCTGTTCTGGACCTATTCCAGAGAGGGCGCTCTAGAAAGGTCGCGTAAAATTCTAGAAACAATTCGCTTCCCATATAAAGACGATAATCTCGTATCAGAGAACAGCCATAGAGAAGCGGAATCGTGCGTAATGTAAATAGTGCAGTGAAAGTAAATGTTAAATGTGCAAATAAATTATTAGTTCGTCTTCAATTAATAGTGCTAGTTATAAGGTATTCGTTAGTAAGTAATTTTAGTAAATTGATCTTACAACTACATTTTTGACAGTATAAAGTGACATTTTTGCGAGTTATACCTACTCTTACTGGTATGGTTAGGAGCGGTTACGTCTTGTTACCTGTCACTTTGTACCCCACTTTAAAGTTTTTCCAAATTGGATTAGTCATTATGCTTTGTAGGTTATATTTAATAGGTATAGGTAGGTTAGGTATTGTGTGTTGTATTCCCTCGTTAGTTCGATACCTATACATAATCATGAGACGAAGATTTAAAAATGGTATTACTCTTTAAGAATACAGAAAACTATATAAAAATTCTGTGTCTTTTACTTGGTTAATAATATTTACTATATTTACCATTCAACAAAATAGGTATTTGCTGTATTTTCATCTACATACAATTTTATATCATTTTCCCTGTAATTTAAAAATTTCGAGTAATTTTATATTTTTCTCCATAATTTTCATTCACCGGTAATCAACACAAGAAAAAGCTTTAGAGGTTATGTTATTCTAATATATGTATACAATAATATGTGATGTAAACATACCGCAAGTAAACCAACTTGCTACCAGAGTTGTGCCTTTACGTGTAAAGAATCATTGTTTACGTTTACGTGTAAAGAATGCGGAAACTACGTAAACAAGGTCAACAATGTAAAGTATGTAAACAACGTTATGAGATTTGCGGTTATGTGTACATCCTACTTGTCCTGCTCCTGCTAGTAGTGTAAGTACTGGTGAAGTTCTTCAACACCAAGGTCGATAAGTCTTAAACTTGACGCCAGTTCTCCTCATACATCCTTTAATGCAGTAACATCTCCAAAATCAGAAGCACAAAAGAACAAACAAAAAACCAGGAATCACGTTATAACAAAGTACGTTAATAACTTAGACGGCAGCGATCAATGAGCCATTAATCATGCTTTAGCGTTATTTATATATGGATGTAATATTCCATTACATGTTGTGGAGTCGATTTTAAGAATTTTTTGGGGGGTGATACGTCCGGCATATAAAGAGAAGATTCCATCTAGAAAAGTTTTGTCTATGGATGGAAGACAGTACATCAAATGTTAAAACGGTTGCCACAATGCTCCAGTGTACTGACGGAAGTCAATCATTTTTAAACGCGGATTTGAGTCTTGTACCTGAAAATGGAGAAAAATTGGCTGAAATCGTTAGAGAATCTATGAAAATGAGTAAAGAAATTTATAAAACTTCCATTTATGCTGTTGTTTCAGACAATGCAAGCCCCATCATCCAAATGGGTGAACTGCTAAGTCACATAATATGGCACTCCACCTGCAGTAGCCACATTGCTAAGTTACTATCTAAAGAGGTCTTAAATAAAAACCTAACAGAGCAAGTTACTAGCATTTTGAAAGAATTTAAATACACGGACCATAAAAAGTTGTTGATACAAAAAGAAGGTGAAAAAGTTAAATTGCCCGGTGAAGTTAGATGGTGTTGTTATCACGACTCCTTTTTATTTTTAACAGAAAATTAAAAATATATGAAAGCTATAGCTGCTGATGAAAACACTAAAAAAATCAAAGAAAATGTTATTTCTCTTCTTTTGGATAACAATTTTGACGGACAAGTAAAAGAAAACATAAAACTTATGGATCCCATATGTAAACTAATAAATTTATGTCAAAGCAGCAAATTTTCAATTGCTGATGCCGCAAATCTATGGTTGCATCTAGAACTGCCAGAAAATTTCGATAACAAATTCAAAGGAGCAATACAAAAAAGAAAAAAATATGGGGTTAAACATTTCCGCATGGGTGGCATATTATTTGCTTACTAGATTATGACAATAACGATCTTCCCAGAGGAGCAAAACAACAAATCAACAGATTTTTTTTAAAACATCTGAATAGCTATGGTTTAGAAGAATTGGATTTGTTTCGAAGCAATTTAGGAATTTTTGAAATATGTTGTGTAAAGAAAATTGCTAATCCAATACTGTTTTGGAATCTAACCAAAGCGGAATGTCCCAACTTTTTCAAGGAACCGCCTGACGTTTGAACGTTCAAAAAAGTTAGCACATATTTATTACACCCTCCCTTTAAATATCGAAGAAAGTGATAATGAATAGCTGTTTTCAATTATTGTCATTGGTTTTTTATTTTGTTTCTTTAAGGAAATTCTACTTATATTGTTTCATTTTGTTTGTTGCAGTATATAGGTAAAATAGGATTTATTTTCACATATTAAAAATTATTCAATCTTAATTCGCAAGTGTCTTCTTTAACCAAAAATTAAAAAATTTTATTGGCCAAACCTAAAGAATACGTAAAGAATATGTAAAGAATCTTCAGGTAAACGATGTGTTTGTTTACGTGTCAACAACTGCGTAAACTACTTGGCGTAGGTATATTACATGCCCAACCCTGGCTTGGGTTACTCGTGGTTTGTATTTCGACATATTTATAGAACGTAATGATTACGTCATAATATATTCCCCTCTAATGTTATCAGTCGCTAAAAGGCTACGGTATCTTAAATTATTGTAACACAAGGGTATCTACCGGTATCTCGTAAAAATGGCTAAAAAAACATATCAGAAAGTCAAATCAATCTATAACGTATAAAATGAAACACGATTCAAAACAGTAACTCATCATTTATTCGTTTTAAATTAATCCAAGTAATTACTTGCAACGATTAGAAATAGATTATTGCCTAAACATATAACTCACCTATGACTATAAAAAAACTACTTGTATTGACTAAAACTATTCGACTAGAATACTAAACGAATTCGCTCGAAATGTAAATACAACTAAAAACAGGAAAGGAGAAAAAACTCCAGATAAAATAGACATGCTAAATGCTGCTGTAATGCAGTGATAGATGTGAAAAATAAACGTAGTGCCAGGAAACGAAAGAAATGTCGACGACAGATTTGAAGTCAACATGACACTGATTACACCACACGCACTGTGACGAACCTTTGCGAACCTACTCAAATACAAATATAAGAGAAAGAAATGGAAATTTGGAATGTTTCTGGATGAGATATACTTGGTACGTGAGATTATTTCGGGTATAACAGGCACGCTTGTGTACGTAAATGTATGCATGTACTTACCTAAGGTATACAAACTTCGAAAGAATGAAAGAAATACCACGGTTATTCTACATACCTAATTATATTATCCTAATTTTATAAATAGGAAAAAACAAACAACTGTGTTCATTGAGACGCACGTCAAAATATTTGAAATAAATTTTAGTCTTTCAAAATAGTCGTCGGTTTAACCGGTAGGAAGACAGTAGCTAAATTAAGTTTTTCTCGATGAGTGACAAGGAAATAGATCTAATTATAACTTCGCTCCAATACACAAATATGACATTTTATTTTGCTGTAAAATAACATGACTAGAATTGAGATTTAAACAGCTAACAATAATGTAGTTTATACGAATCATTTCCATGACAAACAACCAAAAGAACTACAATATTTCTGTTACAATACATCATTCGTTTTGGATAAATGTATCCCTCCTTAGCTTTCATATCGAAATCATTGCAAAGTCGACTGACTTTTTAGACGTGTAGAAATCCTCAATTCCATTTGTCAAAAGGGATGTATGTTTGCTCGTTTTTATATCGAGCGATTTTTTTACATTCGATATACAGGCTGACGACTGAAGTATCTGCCATACTTGGTACATGATTTCAATAAATTATTAATTTTAAGATAAGAGTTTTATGAAACAAGCTTTTAATCCTCATTTTTCTATTTTGCATTAATAAATTAGTAATAAACAATAAAAATTGCATAAAAAAAATATTTAAAAAATCAGCAAATGTTTTTAGGTAAGTCTTTACGCGTTAAAAGTGAATAGCGGATCTTTATGATATCGTCAGCAGTACGATAGCACTAAAAGAAATCAATAATATTGAGGTAGGTCATTGATGAATTCGACTTTCTGCTGAGCTACACATTAATCAATATAAACGCACAGCTATTGATTATTCGATCTCGCTTGCTACTTCAACATCATTAGTCTATCAGTTTGCAGTGGTTAATGCATTGTGCTTCTTTGCCAGTATTTTTATTCGTTTACCGTATAACTACTTACATTATACAAACAACGAGTTAAGTGATATGGTTCTTACATATGGAGAATGTAGACAAAACGCAAGAGCTGCTCCTCGACGATACGCCAATTTATTTCCTAATCGCCAGTTGCCAGCACCAACTACATTCACAAACGTAGTGCAACGATTACGAGATACCGGAAGCGTCAAACTTCAGCAAGGACGTGGTGGTGGTAATCAAAGGAATGTAGACGCAGAAGGGGAAATTTTGAATATGGTGGAAGATGATTCATCTGTGAGCACTAGGCAAATTACGCGTACAGTAAATTTAGCGCGGTCTACCGTGTGGCAAACTTTAAGAGAAAATCAACTTCACCCCTTTCATCTTCAGCGTGTGCATAATCTTTCGGAAGACGACTACCCTCAGCGAGTGCGTTTTTGTCAGTGGTTAGTCGACCAAAATGCGGACAATCCCAACTTTTTAGGTAAAATTCTATTTACGGACGAAGCAAATTTTTCACGTCAAGGCATATTAAATATTCACAACAGACGTGTGTGGGCAATAGAAAACCCTCATGCGATATATCGTACTGACCATCAGCGAGGATTTTCCATAAATTTGTGGTGCGGTCTAATAAACAATTTTATCATTGGCCCTTTCTTATTATCGGCTCGGTTGAACGGGGAAAGTTATCTAAACTTTTTGGTAAATGAACTACAACCACTTCTAGAAGATGTGCCATTAGAGATTCGCCAACAAATGTATTTTATGCACGATGGGGCTCCGACGCACTTTAGACGAGATGTGCGGCATTATCTAGATAACACTTTTGGTGATTTTTGGATTGGTCGTGAAGGACCAGTAGCTTGGCCACCTCGTTCTCCGGACTTAAATCCAGTAGATTTCTTTTTTTGGTGACTTTTGAAAGACTTGGTTTACAACAAAGAAGTAAATAATATTGATGACTTGAGAAATAATATTTACGAATCTATAGCGCAAATTCGTGAACAGGACGTGTTACCACTAGTGCGTGATTCATTGTTGCGGCGCACTCATTTATGCATACGTGTCGGCGGTAGCAACTTCCAACATTTACTTTAGCAGTCGAGCGGTCCTGAAAACATCAGACTCTCAGGTAGTTTCTAAAAAATTTTATAATTTTGTTTTTCCATCAT
This sequence comes from Popillia japonica, assembly GCA_004785975.1. NCBI lineage: Eukaryota > Metazoa > Arthropoda > Insecta > Coleoptera > Scarabaeidae > Popillia > Popillia japonica. Next base: position 32,768 of record SMLS01068715.1, read on the forward strand.
TCATTTTCTTAGCTCGGTTGATGACGACTTTTATTTTTTGTAAGAGAAGTATCCGAGCAGCCTGTATATAGTATATACATACATATGTATATTACCTACAATTTAACACTCCAGAATAACATTATTACTATTATTATTACAAATATACAGTCAATTGTTCATAAGTATATGTGAGAGCAATCGGGTGTGACCACCATGTGACTTCAAATTTCAAGCTGGAAACATGCTTAATAATAGTCAGTGGTTAAGTTCAGAGTTAGTTAAGATCTGTCAGATAGTTTTATAACTTAACCTTAAAATAAATGCAATATTTGTGCTTAAAGTTTACCACCATGAAAATGTCAGTTGGTTTATTCCTCTATGGCCATAGTCGCACGTCTGTATTTTCGCTGGGTTTTAGTATAGTCCGTATTAGTTTTTCCTTGTATTGTCAATCAGTTATTTTCGTAAATAGTAAAATAAGTTTTATATATATAATATAAGTTTATATAGTAATATAAGTTTATATATTCGTGTAAGTGACATATGATATTACATTCCAGTCAGGTTACGTTTAACTATGCGTTTCGGATTTTATTAACGATATAATAATGCTTTCATTTTAATTGCCCATTTTCGGAGCTTGGAAACTAGACTTATTCTTTGGAATCATGCCTAGCGCAATTTAATGAAGCATTTTCCGATGCAAATATTCCATATGATGTATTTGTTCAACATAAACAAAGAGTTCTGGATCGCTTTGAAAGAATTGTATTTGTGCGGAAAATTCAACAAGAAGCTTCTTACTCAAGCAGTTGTTGATGATATTCAGCAACGTATCGAAGATAGTCCAAAAAAGTCATTGCGAAAGTTATCAGCACAGAGAGGTAATCATAAAAATGAATTTTGAAATTCGTTAAATTCCATTCTTTCTAGGATTAAGCAAAACATCTTGCTCAAAAGCTTTAAAGAAGAGCCTCCATATGCATCCATATAAGGTTTCCGTAACTCATCGATTATACCCCATTGAGTTTGAATCCAGAATAACTTATTGTAATTGGTTTAATCAAACCATATACAATAATGAAGTATTAGATTCTAACCTTTTTTACGGATGAAGCTTGGTTTGACTTAACTGGTTATGTAAATTCTAAAAATTATAAAACATGGGCGACAAAAATCCCACATACTGTTATTGAAAATGACCTACACCCTTTAAAAGTTGGCAATGGGGTAGCAATATCACATCCTATAATAATAGGACCGATATTTTTAAATGATAGCTATCGATGTGGCACGTTATAGAGATATGTATACTACAAGAATTTGTGGACCAACCCCATGATGACGAGTTGGAAAGAGGATTTTTTCGACAATATTGTTGAATATTAGCAATATTACTGTTCTTTATTTAAAGTAAATAAGAAAATCTTCTGTTTACAAACATCAAAATAAACAATACAACAATACTTAAAACTTCTCTATACAATAAATAATGTTAATTTCACCAATTTCATCGACACTCTCGTCTCTATCTTCTTCTCTCACTCCCTTCCCTTTCTTTTTACTGTTCACTACCAACCTCTAAAATAAAAATCCCCACTAACTAAACAAATAATGTTCCAGCCCATACTGCACAAGCGACATTGACATTTTTAAGAGAATTTTATGATGATCGTCTTATTAGCCAAGGTAGATGGCCACCAAGGTCGCGAAACTTGACCCCTCCAGATTATTTTATGTTCGGAAAGATTAAAGATTATGTTTATAAAATAGGTTACATTATTGAAATGAATTAATGCAAGCAATTGAAAACGAGATTCAAACGATTACACAAGAACAACTTCAAAATAGAGAATATGAAACGAAGAGTTTGTATCTGCAGCAGCAAGGCCACCGTTTTCAACATTTCTTGTAATTGCAATATTAACTAATAAAGAATGTTTGTAGTTTTGTCATTGCAATGGTTTTATAGACATAATTTTGTATAATTATTTTCTTAACTAATTTTAATTAGCAATAAGCGTTTCCAAAAGGAAGCATATTGTGTTTGATTTTAAGAAATAATCATAATAATAATTATGCTGAAAGTAACGCTAGTATTAATTCTTGCAATCGAAATCAAATGTAGTGTTACAAACTTAACCAAAATTTGACAGTAGCTGTCAACTTCAAACATTTACGGACATGCAAAGCAAAAAAGCGTGGTAGAAGACCGTTTTTACCAATGCTATGTAGAATAAAATATATATACATAACCTTAAACCCAGTTAGAAAACGCGCTATCGACGTAAGTTATGTCATTAATAATTATTTCAATCTGTCAGATAACACAATTACTAATTGCTGCGTTACCAGGCAACAGCACCCATCCATAGTAGTTGTCAAATTGTCATTAAATTTGATACTATTATATTTATTAAAAAATTACCGATTTTGTAGTTTATTCATACTTCGGAGGTATGTAATATTCATTCGCGTACCGAATCACTTTCTGCTTCGGTATGTAATACATATGTATAGGTACCCTGATGAAAAGTAAAGATTGGACAGTTTCCATATAACAACGTATTGAAAGTGTCCAATCTTTACTTTCCATGAGTGTACCTATACATAATTCTCAGTTCGCTAACTGTCATAATTGACAGATGGATATTTTAATTGCATCATTTGAATTAAAATCATGCTTGTAATTTATTCAAATGAAAAATAGGCGAACACGATTACCTATATGGATATTGCAACGATAGTATAACCGCCTCAGCTAGAGAAAAGCAACGGCAATATCTAAGCTAGCGTTTTCCAGACAAGCGAACATTCAATATAACATTGACAACAACTTAACAAATGCAGTCTCTACCCCAACTTGTAGAAGAGAAAATATGTGAAAATGGCCATAATGTTAGTACAAGAATAATTTCTATACTTACTGGACAGACTAGGACAGTCATGCGAGACCCTGCGAGAACACAGTATGCATGCGTTCCATTACCAACCACTATAAAAACTTATTAACTCACAAAGTTTCGCCAAGTACTTCATCTTCGTGAATGATAATACAATCATCTGAATAGTCTTTCAAGAACTCTTTTTGTGACAACAAAATTAGAACGATAATGCCGGTTTTGTACTATCGTCTATTGAATGAATTATTTATAATTTTATGAATTGTTATCCCTGATAAAGCCTAGTAACAATTAATTAGAGTACAGTACTCATCAATTATAGCTAGACATGGTTTTCCTATGCATAGAGGCTTAAATATACCCAATTTAATTTACAAAAACCATAAATTATGGCTTAAGATCATTTACTACTTTCTAGACATATTTAAACATAATTTTCACGTAACTTTAAATTACAATTGCCCCATTCAAAGCTAACATCAACACTAAGCCAATTTAAACAAACAATTTTTAAAACATTTCCCTTTAGTGACTTCTGAATTGACAGCTATGCATAAACCATTACTTAAAGGATTCGAAACCTTATCAGTGGAAACATATTTGTTTCTCCCCAGCAGCGCCAAAAAAGACGAGAACGAATTTAAATGCGATGCAGCTAATGCATTTTTTTCCAACATACTTTGGTAAATTTTATTTGTCCTGAGCGATCGATACACCGCCGTTAACGGTGAAAATTGTCGACTGGAAACTATAAGCAACATTGACGGTATCCATCAGAATTGATGAAGGGATACGACGAACTCTGAAACTCGAAGTTTGTGCAGCACCGACCGACAGGCAACGCAGGAGAGACAGTAGGGCGATATTAAATTTCACCTGGTGACATATGTTGACGTACTTTATCACCTTGGAAACGATGAAACATGACAGGAGTTCTAAAACATTCTCAAAATGGAAATCCATATCTACTTACGTATTACATTATGTATATCTATACATTTCCTGTATCTATATCTCTTATCTGGCTCGTATTGTATCGATTATTGAACCTCCTCCTATCTATTGTGATGGTGTGGTTTTATTTTGATTTTGTCTTTTGCAGAGAACGGACTTCCTAGACGACTGAGGACGGCGTATACAAACACGCAACTGCTCGAATTAGAAAAGGAATTCCATTTTAATAAGTACCTTTGTAGGCCTAGGCGGATTGAAATCGCGGCGTCCTTGGATTTAACGGAGAGACAAGTGAGTATTATTTATTATTTTGCATAAACTCATTCATGATAGAGTGTTGTGCGCTAGCAGCACAAGATGAAAGTTTGAAGACAATGAAGTACAGATTTATCCAGAAAGAGATAAATTGCTCTTCTAATTTAGAAACTACAAGACTTGTTTGATTAGATTAAATCTGAACGCAATTTTAAAACACCAGGTACTTCATTTTTATTTCCCAATAAACATTTTCGCAAAATTTTGACAATATTTTCAAGTAGTTACTATGTTTACCATAAATTTTGATAAAACTTTAATGTACTTGAAACTTTGCTAACACCAATAATTAATGAAGAGTAACTATAGTCAGTTAAACCACAAGTAAATTAGTTGTGGTCAAAATACCTTCAAGAAGAATGTAGGTCAAAATTTGGAAGGCGTTGTTCATTAGTGTTCGACCTCTTCTACAGATCGTTCTCCTCATCCAGAAGTCGATGTTGTATGTCACTTAGAGTCTTATACCTAGATCTTCTTTGCTGTCAGCAAAAAGGCAAAGGCCAGCGAAATTTGTCTGGAAAGGCTGATATTAAATATTAATCGCCGGATGCCAATTTGGAGGAGAAGGATATTGGCTATATGTAGATCCCTCTTTAAAGCTAAGTTTGTGGGTCTTTTCTGCACTCTTCCTAGATGTTCGGCAAAAATCAGCCCTTTCTGGAGAATCATTCCCAAGTACTCAATTTTTTTCCGTTCTATTCGAATTAGACCCTTTGAGCAGATGCTTCGAGACATAAATTCAAGATCAGACCGCTTAACCCGAAGAATCTCTCGATTAGATCCAACTGCACCTCGGCGAACTAAGCTGCAATTTGGAGACTATTCGAAGGTGCCATTGTAGCGGTGTCATTCGCACATATAGCATTAAACCATCAGCGATCAGCAGCTTTGGGAATGTCTGCCGTAGATTTAGAACGTTGTTTCTCCGTGAGTGGAGCTCTATGAAACTGCCTACAGCCCCTTGTTTCTATGTATAAGCACTTTGTACTGTTCACAATGCAGTGGAATCTTTGATACTTTAGGTAGGGTCTGATGGTTTGCAGGATTCGCGGGTGAAAGCTAACCACCTTCATCTTTAACAACAAGCCCTCATGGTGTAGATGTGAATATATTGCCAGAGATGAACTTTAGCGCCATCTCTTGACGAGCATTAACCCAAATAGCAATACTCGAATTCATATTTAATTTATAGAGCTCATGAACGACAATTTCGGTAAATAGAGCAGTATGACGTTCAAAAACAGTTACAATGCTGTTAATGCGCAATACTTACATAAGAGGTTTGCAAAAACTCACAAAAAAAGATTGCATACCTAATTTTCCAAACGCATGACACAAGTCACATGGTAGTCAGCTTCTGTTGATCCTTTTGTCACTTAAGTACATAACTACACATACATCTTTCTATTTGATTTCAAGTTATTTCGATCCCTAAACTACGGATGCAAACATTTTTCTCAGCTTAACTAACAATGTCTATGATACCTAGCCCTATATATGTATTTGTCCAGTCGAAGAGAACGAAAACATTTTGCTAAAATGCACACCTTCCCTAAACAATTCATATTTAAAAGTCGTCGATTTATTGTACACAATGTTAAAAGTGAAAGCCAAATAAGTTAACCTACAATCATTTTATTTGACATGACAGATATAATATTGTTGCAAACAACGCCATCTAGTGCTCCGCGGTCAAACCATGCACTACAGTGGTCGGGAATTGAAGTTTTTTGTACGATGGTTCTCGACTATTCTGGACATATTCCAGAGGGCGCTCTCGGAAAATCTCGAAACATTTTGGAGACAAGTCGATGCCTATATAAGAACGATCCTCTCGTACCAAAAGGCAGTTTTGAATAGAAGATTAGCGCGCAATGTAAATTGTTAAGTAAAATAAAAATAGACGTGTCAATATATTATTAGTTAGTGGAAATAGATTTATAGTAATTTCATTAATGTTAAATTTTAATATCGTCATAAATAAATCGCATGTTACGTAATATGCTAATATGTATGAATGTATAAATCTCATAGATTCGTTGGACATTTAACAAACTTTAATTAAATATAAATAAGATATGATTTTGACAGCTCTCATGCTGCAATCTTTTAATCCTTTATTCGTCCATAAAAAAACAACTAACAATTCTTCTTATTTCAGGTAAAAGTATGGTTCCAAAATCGCCGAATGAAACACAAACGACAAACTTTAGGCAAACAAGGCGAGGATGGTGACGATAAGGATTCCGTCACGAGCGACGGTGGCAAAAGCAGTAAACTCTCAGAGAAATTCCTCGACGATGAAATGTCGAAGAAAAGCTGTCAAGGTTGCGAAATGCCTTCAGTTGGTTTATGCGGATCTCACGACGAAACACCAGATATCGGTTCGAGTAGGGGAAACAATAATAATACTCCTAGTGCGACCAACAACAATACTAGTTTTAATAACAATAGTAACGGTGCAAGCAGTGTGGCCAGTTCGGGTTCATTCGATAAAATGTTAGCGGAAGAAGACTCGCGATCGAACGAAGATAACGGGGGACATTCGTCTAGTAGGCTACCTAAAAAAGGAAATTCTTCGAATACGGTAACCGTGAAGACGGAAAGTCGAAGAAATTCTCCAATTTCATCGGATCGTAAAGTAGGAATTAGTAAAATATCGCCTAACTTAAACGTGAAAGATCAGAATCTTCTCTTACAAAACAACGAGAACATTAATAAGATTATCTCGAAAAGCGCGACAGCTTCTTCTACGGCACCAACTCCAATCCTTCATACAAGTCCTATTGGGATTAACTCTGGTAGCGCTATGGTGTATCCCCAAATGCAGAGGTCATCACCAACAACCGCTACGGCCATAGCTTCAGCTACTGTGACTATTCAAAACGTTCCAAATAATGTTCCTCCCTTCGCAGTTAGAGGTACCACAAATTCCTTCACACACCAGTATCAAATGGGAAGTCAAGTAGATTACAGACAAGAGAGGATGCAAAATAAACAATACCAAATTCATTCGCAACCCGGTTATACAGCTGGTGATATGTATAATCCAGAGTCTGTTAATGATGGTCAACCATATTACAAAAATCAAATGCACAATGCGAACCACGCAAGATCCTCAACGTTGCCCGGTCGTAATAGGCAATCTTATCATTCCACTTATTCTAACCAACACTATTACAACTACAAAAACCACGAATATCAACATGGCATGAATCAAAGCGGTTATTCCCAAGGTTACCAACACGATCATGCCAATTATAATCACTACTCTTATCCAGGGGCTGTATATTCAGCTGAGACTGCCGAAAATATGCACGTTCCAAATCCGTTGCACATGGGACACGATACCAGTTATTATCAGGGTGAAAACATTCATCAGGTGCACAAACCGCATAATTCCGAATATCCTAATAAAGTCGGTTATTACGAAAACAGTACCTACAACTCCCAAATTCCTCCAACTACCACAGATTCGAATTATATGCCGACTGAGATTTACCCAAACGCAAATCCAGCGCCTACTCCGATGGCATCAGCGGCCATTATGACGCCACCGACGAGCGTTCAGACTGATTCCAGCGATAATTACAACTCTTTCCATCAATTCTACTCAGGTGACAATCAAAACCAAGTGGCTCCATCTGGTGAGAACAGTAATAGTTCGTCAGACTTCAATTTTTTAAGTAACTTAGCGAACGATTACACTCCGGAATATTACCAAATTTGATTGGAAACAAATCAAAATATGGCTTGCTAAGCAAACGCAAAAGAAAATGTATCTAAATTGTGATTTTTACATTTGTATATTTTATTTGTATATATTAATGATGACATGGTTCAAAATTGGAACAGTTTACAAACAAAAAATCTAGACAATCCGCAAATAGTTAAATGAAAACAAAACGCAATCACATTTTTCATCATGGAATGCTGAAACACGCAGTGTCCTGAATGGAGAATTTTTTACTTTTTCGTGATTCATTGGTGTTCAAAAATACCAAAAAAGCATAGTTTATCGAAAAGAAGATAAAATAAAATTTAAGAACGATGAAAATGTTCTCGTGTAAAACATTTTGCTTTTGCACAAAGTTCAAAAAAACGATTAGTTATGAATGTAAATGTATGTACAATTAGTATGACTATATTAAGTAGTAACTTCGTTGTTAAATGTATATAATTTGCAAAAAACTGAATGTATAATTTGAATTATGTACAGTTAGAAAAAAGACACATTGATACACTAGCATTTGATCCAATAAATATACGATTTAGCTTACAAATGTCGTTTTATTGTTCCTTACGTAAGAATATCACATGATATAGAAATTCCAGTATTGTATCATAAATGCCAATAGTAGAATGTAGAGTTCCGTTCTACCGAACAGTCAGGGAATCTTAGAAGAAGCTCCATTGAAGTGCAACCTTTATCTTGTTGAAAAACAATTTTTACAATTGCACCCCTTCCTTCAAAAATTTTAATATTTGAAGTGCTTGCATCGCCAAACTAAAGGTCTAGGAAATCTCAGAATGATGATTAACAAAATAATTAGCGTAATTGTGATATATTTGATCTATAAATTTTCTATTATATTCATAAACCATTTCAGTTCCAGTTAAAGAAAGGTAACAAAATTCAAGTTGACATTTAGTTGGAATTCCAAATTTGTTAATAAACGAATTGTTTCTATTAAACCGATTCAAGAAGGACCAAAATGTTTAAAATATAGAACATGTGGAAGAAAATTTGAAAAACGTCAGAATAACCCAAATCTCGAAAGCATTGAATATTTCAAAAATATTGAAAATGTTTAAAATGTCAAAAAGAACATGGAAAAATTACAAAAATGTAGAAAAGTAAAAATATAAAATAAAATAAAAATATTGAAAATGTCATTAATTATTTGGCAACTGCTATGTAGAAAGTGTTCGATTTGTCAAAAAAATCAACAATGTCATAGATACTGAAAATTTCACGAATGACAAAAACGTCAAATGTTTTACATTTCAAAAATGTCGAACATATCGAAAATATCAAATGTATTGAAAATTTAAAAAATGTTAAAAGTAGAGAAAATATAAAAAATACTGAAAATGTCGTAACTGTTGTATGGAACACGTTGAAATGACGATAATTTCGACAATCCAAATAGGTAATCTCGAAAATTGCGAAAATGTCAACGTCATGGACAAAGGTAGAAATGGCAAAACTATCATTTAAAATGTCAAAAAGACCTTATAGAAAAATTACAAAAACGTGGAAAAATAAAATAAAAGTATTGAATATGTCATTAATATAAGAAACTGCTATTATAGAAAATGTTCGAATTGTAAAAAAAAATCAACAACGTCATAGATACTGGAAATTTCATAAATGACAAAAACGTCAAATGTTGGAGTTTTCAAAAATGTCGAACATATCGAAAATGTCGAAAATATCAAATATATTGAATATTTAAAAAATGTCTAAGATGTCAAAAATGTTAAAAGTAGAGAAAATATAAAAAATACTGAAAATGTCGCAACTGCCATACGGAACACATTGAAAATGACGTTAATTTCGACAATCAAATAATCTCAAAAATATCGAAAATTGCGAAAATGTCAACGTCATCGACAAAGGTAGAAATGGCAAAACTATCACTGAAAATGTCAAAAAGAACTTAAGAAAACTTTAGAAAAATTTAAAAAATTTAGAAAAATAAAATAAAAATATTGAAAATGTCGTTAATACAGGAAACTGCTAGGTAGAAAATGTTCGAATTGTCAAAAAAATCAATAATGTTTTAGATACTGGTAATTTCACGAATGACAAAAACGTCAAATGTTGAAGATTTCAAAAATGTCGAAAATATCAAATGTATTAAAACTTTTAAAAATGTCAGATGCCAACAATGTTAAAAATAGAGAAAATATAAAAAATACTGCAAATGTCGCAACTCCCGTATGGAGCACGTTGAAAATGACGATAATTTCGACAATGCAAATAATCTCAAAAATATCGAAAATTGCGAAAATGTCAACGTCATCGTCAAAGGTGGAAATGGCAAAACTATCAGAAATATCACAAATGTCAAACATATGGAACATGGTGAACGTATCGAAAATGCCTCAAGATGCCTAAAACGTTGAAAATTACATCAAAAAACTGAGAAAATGTGGAAATAAATGAAAATGTCAAAGGTTAAGAAAATGTCGAAACGTCCAAAGAATCGAAAATATTACAAATATCGGAATTATCTAAATTATTGAAAATATCAATGTAAAACTGCGGAATTCAGAATGTTAGAAAGGTCATAAATTCTGAAAATATCAGAAATGTTGAGGGCGTCCAAAATGTCAAAGCTCTCGCAAATATCAACAACGGGATCGTCAAAAATGTTGAAAATACTCAAAATATCAAAATATAATAAACTAATATTTTGACATTTTGGTATGTCAAAATATTGAAGTAAACGATACAAATTAAATGT
>ML218714.1:0-38855 GCA_004785975.1 Popillia japonica
CAGTACCTATAGTAGCAATTGTATATGGCCAAATATAAAAGAACATTACCTTTTAATGTATATCACGGGGGGTTACCCAAAGTCCTAAAAGCGGTTCGGAAATGATTCAATCCCTTTTCTTGTAACTTATTGCTATGTTACAAAACTCATAAATTGTTGGATTACAAATTTGGATTTCGTAAAAGCAACAGAATACCGAAATTAGAATAGAAGTAGTTTGTCATAAATACGCTGAAAAATTATTTCGAAATATAATGGAAATTAAATAAAAGTCTATAACTGTTGTGAAGAAAAAATACTTAGAGTTAGGCGTATATACTAGTGCTCCGCCCTAAAAACTTGTCTATTGCTATTTTTATATTGCAATTTCAGTCCTTGTCTTATTTATTCACAATTCTAATGTTTCTCATTGTCATACAATCACGTTATCGCAAACATTGTTGTCTGCTTTCCTGTATTTAGCATTATCATAAAATAATTATAATCATTTACATTGATTAATATGTATTAGAACAGTAAGATTATAATAACCACCTGGATTTTTTATTCAACTACAATCGTAAATTACATTTTTCATTTAGATTTTTTTTCAAATTACATTCAACAATATTGTCTTTATTCTAAATTGTACTGCAATTAAAATGGTATAGATTGACATTTTGTATCTAGTCTAGCAATTAACTTATATCATAACGTTACTAAAGATTTATGATTGATATTAAATCATTAGTACAAACAGTTAGACTGTATGTAATATATTTTGCCATATACACTTCACTACTTCTTATTTTTCTGTTGTACATTTGAAGAGAATATTATAAAACGGATAATTATCATTGGATAGAAACGTAAACAAATTATCATTAAAATTTGATAACAAATTTTCAGAATCGCTTCAACCAGGGCTTTCCTATTAATGATTATTTTCAGTTTTATCAAATATGTAACAATATAAAGTACGTCTTTTCCTTTCCGTTTTTGTGATATGCAATGTTTGTATCAAATAAGATTTCCAGTCCAGTTAATAAAGTATTAATTAACTTACTTAGCTTTAATAAATCAGTATTGTCCAATAATATTGAAATATATGTACTCCGACTTTTGGCGCTAAATACAGTGAAGGTTTACTATTTTATATAAATTGTTTTGTTCTACGTTATTTTATTTTACAATTCTTTATGTATAAATTCTCCGACATTATTTTGATGACATTTAGAAGTAAGTACTTTTTACCCAACATGCACATATTTAATTAAACACAATATTTGTTTCGTTTGATATCTTAGAATTCCACCATTGTAATGGATAAATAATTTGTCTTGGAATCGACTGTTTTTGAGTAAATTAATTTTTTAGAAATATCTAAAATATGTGAATTTTCAAACTAAACTAACGTATTTTATATCGAAGACTACCAAAAGTTTCCGTTTTCTGATATCCACTAACTTTTAGCTTTAGTTAATATAAGCATATATGTCATCTAAGCATATAAATGAGTCAAATGATTCAAAGAGTCAAGAGTTCCGAACAATTTACAGAATTCAGTTATGAGACAAGAAATTACGTCTTTTAGAATGAAATTTTTGACATGATATAAAAGATAATTGTGCTGTTTTCTAGTGGTATCCTTTTATTTATAATACAGTATTATTTGAGGATGTTACATTCATTTCATTAAGTATGTATATCGAATAATTGCCAGAAGCTCATATTAGAAAAAGGAGAAAGCATAGATGCTATAAGTTAATTACATAAGCAGCAGAAGAAACGGTGAATTGGCTGTAATTTTCGAAATGTTCAATATTCGGTACTCCATATGCACGACAATTACTAGTTAAGGATTATAGTTTGGAATCATATTTTTGGATTTCGAATCTTGGACGTATTAGAGTCCACCAGTAGTCGCTCTACATGCTCACTGGATAATAATCATCATCATCATCATCATTTATTGGTTATAACAAAAAAATATATATCAAAAAACATAATGACATACCCGAAGGTTAAAAGAAATAGAATCCTAAGAGGCATTAGAGCTTGAATCTTGTGGTAGTTTTGCCAGATGTCGATTATTTACTTAAAATCTCTGGATTTGCGGTTATGCTATAAAGTAATGCCCATGTTGCCCGTTTAGTCGTGCATTCAGCTTACATTTGCATCAGGATATCAATCACCCGTTGAGATTGCCACCAATTATCTATGGATATATTTATTGGTTTGTATTGGATGAGTGCTAGGAATGATTTGTTATTTCCAATTTATACCATAGTGTATTTCAAACCATCGTTGAACAAAAGCCATTCATTCATCAAATAATTAAACCGTTTACATATATAATTTCAGAAATGCATGCTCTTTTTTGGCATTATTTAACCATGTTGAATCAGCATTTCTGTCTCAACATATTTCTTCATTCGTAAAATATGCCTAAACATTTCGAATACAACCGAAAATTATTTTTCTACTGACTCCATCATTTTTCATATGTCCTTATTTTTTTATCTAATTCGGGCTCATACGCAATAAAATCGAATACCATCGAAAAGAACAACTTAATCTCTCTAAGTTACCCTTATTAAGTTTTCTGGCATCCTTGGTCTTTGATTAAACTCAAGTGAAGTTGTGTTTCATAAACAAATTCTATGGTTCTCAAGTTGTCAACATATCTCATTTTTTTCGTTGTAAATGGCACCGTCTCGCGCAATATTAAAATGATGTTGATTCCTGTCATTGACTCACTGGTTTTTACAAACCCTCTTACGTAAACACGCGGTTTGACAGCATCCACTGCATGAACTGAAGGCCAACTATTTTTTTCGTTGTCGGCTCTCGCTGTTTAGTTTCGAACATAATTCTAGTCAAAAGCGCCTAGTTTTTACATGAAACAGGAATTAAATTGGGTTCTAACAAGATGGAGCTACAGTACATACTACGAGAATATCCATGGACTTGTTATGGCGTGCACGATTTCTTTCTCTCGGATTACTTAAAACGTTATGTTGATGTAGATGAACTCCGCACATTATAGCAACTTAATGATACGGGTCGTTTTGATATTGATCGATTGAGAAGGCTCCATTAGAAAGAGTGTGAGAAAATTTTAAAAGTAGAGGAGTAGAGTGTATCGACCTAGACAGTCATCATTCTCATCAACACTATTCTTTCAAACATAACGTCAATGGCATATAGGTATTTCACTACGTTTTTACGTCAATAACTTTTTACTTCAAAATTAAATTAATGGTACAAGCATTTCAAACAACGCCTTTGTCCTTCTAATCGGATATTTTAAATGGGTTATAATATCCATTATTAATTGTGCCAATTTTCCACGTTTTCTTATTCTAATTGTTGATACTCATTGATCATTTTATGTACATTCATCCAAATTTTATAGACAATCGAGAATGAATTCATATATCTTTAAGTAGCTGCGATGGTATAAGGCAACAAGTGCCTGGCAGAAATTCACATCCATGCATATATCTCTATCTACTGAGCAATTCACTTACTCATTATGATAATGTCAAAACTGCAGTTGGCATACATTATTTTTTTACGCTCCGTTAGAATGCGTATTTTACGACAACCAATTTATAATTGTCTAATGTGTTTATAAAAGAATCGACTCATATCGTATTATCGTAAGCTGTCAAGAATATTTCCTAGTTAGCTACCATACAGTAGCACTATCATGCGGTCGAGACCGTTCGTAAATCCACCAAGGATAAGACACGACCGACAAACAAAACAAGTGGAGTAGTAGGAGAGTCGAATCGCAACCGTAGTATTGCTAATCTACGTTCTCGTATCAGTTCACTAACAACCGAGGTAGAAATAGCGTCAATCGTGTTCGTTTACATTAGTCGACGTTCCGCTTTCGTTTACTCGTCCAAAATTTGTTTAAAGAAGGCTATCCGAGAGCCTACACTTTTTACATCGCGATTTACATAAATTTCGTGAAAGTGTTCGCCCAAGTAGCATTCCATACGCCAGAGTGTCGCTGTTCTCGATGCTCCGTGCAAATGTCCAACACGGTCGGCGTGTGTAGCATGTTCAACTACCACTACACCTGGAACCGAGAGATCATTTTCAATTCCCAGAAATTGGTGAAAAGACGTTGAAAATTGAGGAAGACTTCGCCGCCCGAACCTTCAAAGGATCCAATACAAAGACTGCCACATTGCTTTTCTTTATTTTTCTCAAATTAATCTCTATTAACGTACAATCTATATTATTATTCTACGTATTTACCTGTAATAATCGTATCTATATAATAATACTGCAAGATTTCTTCGTGTCTGACATTAGAAAAACGACAAGATGATGGCCGTAAGTTATGGTAGGTTAATTTTATAAATACCGTACTAATCATTTCCATGCTACATAGATAGAAAATCTATTTTGAGCTTCCTCTGTATTTATCATGCAGTTTATGCAAGATTTATGTAAGTTGGTTCATCATTTCTGTATCCGTATTTGTTATTCGAAGAGTCAAGCTGAACAGAGTTATCAGAGTACATGTGTTGCTGTTACCAAGTAGAAATACATTTTCAAAATAAAACTGTGTGATAATTATAATGTACCGCTCTTTATCAATATTATATGCATATCAAGTAATTGACAGAATAGACAGTACGTGCACATTTGTAAATTTTGCGATGAAAATATTAAATATTGCACAGCTCATAAAATCATTAAATATCAATACAGCCAATTGATGCTAACGCAATCATAATATGAATGAATTTGCTTACTTAACTTCTGGCAAAGAAAACATAATTTTTACTTTCCCTTACTCGTCAAAATAATTATAACTGCAGTCATATCTATGGAAAGCTAAAGTCTGCTGTATTTAATGATACAAATTTTGAGAACATAAACTCTACCGTTCAGCGTTTGCTTCATCTCCTGAACAAATTCATTAATCTATTTCTAATAACAGTAAATTAATTAGCAACTATAATGCAATTTATACAAAATAAGTTCAAAACTATTATTTTGACCTTATTTGTGTTAATTTGTTTTGTAAAAAAAAAACTCCTACAACATGCTATTGTAGGAGTCCATAGGCAGCAATAAAATAGTCTTAAATTCAACGCATTTTGAAAACTTAGATACTGTTTAGAAACCAATCACATAACTTTTAGAACCTTTATTGTCAGAACCAATTTAAAACAGCACTTCAAAAATTAGACGGAAAAACATTTGTTGTAGTAAATTTCAAAATGATTCATAGATAATTTGAATGTTAAAGCAATAGAGAAACTATTTTCGGATGCTTGTTTAGATCACGAACACGAAAGGTTACTTTCATTATCGACGAACTTACTATACGCTACCTATATTAGAAAATCTTCAGCAATTATCGTCATAAATTAAAACTGAAGTAGATTTAAACTGGAGCACATTTACATGAAGATGACATGTTTTTATTGTTACGAACAGAACTGAACATATCTCATTAATAACAAGGTGTTCTAAGAGTACGTACAGAATATATCAGAGTGACAGCAGATTCCTCATAGAATTCTTGGCAATGCGTGATTTGTGTACAGAAGCGTTGTCCTGCAAAATCAGGACAGCTTTCGTTAACATGTCTTATTTCCTTATTTTTTTCTCTCAGAGTAATAGTAATTTGAAAATAATAGTATCCGAAAATTCTTCCATGGAAATTCAAAAAATATGGAGGAAGTTTTCCAGTGTTTTTTAAATTCGAGACGTCTCAGGCTTCGAAGAACGTCAATGTTCGCACTTCATCAATTCCGGATTTGTTTCTGATCCCTTGTTCTAACCATTGTCACAACACGGTTCCAGCAATTTCCATCGGTTTCAACAGAACACAGTATTTTACGGAAATGCTTTTCATATTTAAATCGACGTAACTATACGAAGGACGTATTATTTGAGATGAGAAGAACTCACTTATCTAACTCTTTCAGATACATGTAAGTACTTGTTGATCGTTCGGTACTTTATATTGTCCACTTTCCCCGTTGTTTTCGACGTATTTTGTTTCAAAATTTACTGCACAAAAATGTTTCCCTAGAGACTCATTTCATGTTTGTTTCATGATTTTTGATTCAGCGATTTATTTCCTGCTTTTTACTAATATACATAAAGTTGTTTGCCTACTAATATACATACAACCAACTTTGCGGTAACAAGTAAATTGCGTAAAGTGCGTAACGTTCAATGATATTACTATTGTGGTGTATGTAGTTATGTAGTGACGAATATAGTACGCATTTTTTTGTTCTTTTTTAGAGGCTGCAAGGCTTTCAACGTTCTAATATTGAAAACAACTTAACGAAAAGATATTTGAGCTGACGTAATATATGAAATTGTTAGTATACAATTCGGTTTCAAACATAACAGGCGTTGGTCAAATAAATTAACTAAACGAACAAAAACTTTGTAGGAATTATATAACAATAATTTATGTACCATAACTTTTATGCTGTTGAAACTTCTAGCCTGACTTCTATGCGATATCCATGAATATACATAATTTCCTTTACTAGTCTGCTTAGAAATACATCGCCCATAAAATTCATGTTACTATTAATATGCTACCATTAATTATTGCAATTACGCCGTGTCTATGATATTTCTGTGATATTGTGTGACATTATTAGAGGCGTAACTTAGAGCTTTTGTATAAAAAATACGAATGCAATTTGCATTGTTGACGAGCATACTTTGCAATGTAAGAAAGATAGAATATTGATTAAAACAACTGGTTTTATAAGTACATAGAACAGTATATGTATATACATTTATAATGAACCTACCTCAATATTCATTATATTTTTTCTTTCAATTGCGTTAGGAAAATTTTCTCATTTTACTATGCAGGTTTTATGTTTCGTACTAATACAAACTACATAACTATATTTTTAAGAGAATATGGATGGAAAATTTCAGTTTGCTTTGGTAACAAGATAAACTACACTGCATGCATATATAAATGTCAAAGGTTAGATTTCTCAGTATTATACAGAATTAATTGTACTTCCGTGCATTCGTAAATCTTCTGATCAGGTTTTCCAAGATTTGTCAGGGCTGGCAGCCTTTTCTGGTTCAAATTAAATTAAAAAATGATAAATAGAGGCTGACAAACATGTATTACACAATACACAAAAGAACGTTTTTCTACAATATTATTATAACCTGCAATCTAACCACTATACTAAATAATTTTTTCTTTTATTCTAAAATTTCTACTGTTCTTATAAAATCCAAAAAATAGAACTTATTACTGTTATTATTAATGTAAACCTACAAAACTGTAAGAGTGGTGTAGTCTGGTTATCAATTAAAGCTTAAAATCATTATAAAAGTGTTCAAATAGGTGAGGTGCTGGGTCACCTAATCAACTTCATCATATTTCCTCTAAGTAATCGGCTAGGAATTTCACTTTACATACATATATATACAGTTGCTTTTTTTCTCTCATTCCAAAGCATATACCACACAATGACCATATATATGTATGTATGTAAACTATTCGCTCACTTTCAATATCTAGAATCGGCCGCTGGTTGGATACAGGCTAGAAACTTCTTTTGATGAACAAATTATAATGATGTTATTGTAGTAGTAGTAGTAGTAAACTTTATTCATCAAAAAGATGGTAAATAATACAGATGTTATTCCTAAATCTAAATCTCACAGATATTCTTGACATATGTAGAACAAAAACTTTTAAATACTCTGAAATTAGTAGATTGTTTAGCTTCTTTGTCCCTCTCATTATATGTATAATTTTAGTCCCTTATAATACAGATTCTTCTGTGAGCATGATTTCTTAGCCAATGGTATAACCTAAACATATCTGCGTTTCTAATTGTCCTGTCATGAATGTCTTTAGTATAAACAATAAATTTACTCATACATACCGGCATCATATTGTGTACAATTTTATAAATAAGGATAATAGTATTCAAATAAACTTGCTGTTTAACACTGAGCCACTGTAATGTCTCCAGTATCATCACTATGCGAGTATAGCGATTACTGCCCAAAATGATCCGCATTGCCTTGTTTTGCAGCTTTTGTAATCTATTTAAGTCTCCGTTAGTTGCTAGAAACAAAACCGTAGCACAGTATTCAAAATGCGGAGCGATAATAGTCTTATATACCATAATTCTAGCCCATAAACTTAATTTACTACTTATTCTCCCTAAGAAACCTATCTTTTTTGCTCCTTTTTTAACAATATAGTCTATGGAATTTTTAAATGAGAGCTTACAATCAATAGTAACACTAAGATACTTTATTTCAGAAACTAGTTCAATTATCAATGATAATGTCCTTATCTGGAGAAACTACAGGCCTACTACTGATAATCATCGCTTCTGTCTTTAATGTGTTTATCTTTAGCTTATTTAAACCTCTGTATAATCACCTTTAAGCTATCATTGATTTTGTTTACAGCAAGTAGAATGTCATCATCTGCAACACTTATCAAAGTGTCATCTGCAAACAAATTGATCCTACAATTGCCACTCACACTTTCAATGTCATTAATATACAATGTAAACAACAATGGTCCAAGCACTGATCCTTGTGGCACACCAGAATTTACTATTCTTTCTTCTGAATCTTTATTCTCATATCTAGTTATTTGATATCTGTCTGTCAGATAACTTTTTAACCAAGATAGAGCTGTGTCTTTTATTCCATACCTACTAAGTTTTTTAACCAATCTATTTCTATCTATAGTTTCAAACGCTCTCTTCAAATTAAGAAAGACTGCAATAACTTTTTTACTCTTTTCTCTTTCTTTCTTCCATTCTGCTATTACCATATTTAGTGTCATAATTGAACATACCCAAAAACCGTTGTAAGAGAAAATTAAAGTTAATAGCACATAATAATGTCTTCAATTTTACATTAACTGAACTGCAATATGCATTAAAAACCCTAACATGTAAAACAATATTATTTTTTACCATAGTCATCCTGGACTTGAAGACACTTATTCCACCTAAATTGTAATGTGTTGGCACTTTTTTTGAAAAAACTCGCGGTCTCCTCGTCATCGTTATTAAATTTTGGAAAAATTAGAAAAAAACCTCTACGAACTAGGTCAGATGAGTATGGGGAATGATAGAACAATTCGAAAGCTGCATTATTAAGTGCCCTTAACGAAACAAGGCTTCTATGCACTGCAGCATTATCTTGATGAAACAAAATTCCACGTGTCAACTTTCCTCTTCTTTTTTCTTGGATGCAATCACGAAGTTGCTTAATTAGTGTAGCGTAATAGTGGACAAGATTGTATGTCCTCGTTTCAGGTGATCAATTAATAAAATTCCTTTGGCAGTCCAGAAAATTATAGCCATAATCTTATACGCCGAAGATTGGACCATAAACTTGGTGGTGGTGGAGATCAACAATTTTAAGTTCACATCTGAAGTCGAAGATTTTCTTCGCTTTCGTTCGGGTGTCAACATTCAGGATACACCATATGAAGGTTCAAATAGTCATTGATTATTGTTCCAATTGTACCGTTTGAAAAGCCTGTTATCTCAGATAAACGTCTAGTAGTTAACCGACGATGTTGTTCAAGTCACAGACATGATCACACTCAGTTTGGGGCCGACCAGCCTCTTGTGCATGTTCGCAAATTGTTCTTTCACATTAAAATTCTCGAGACCAATTCTTCACCACCCTATATGAAGGCGCACCATCCCCAAGTACACTAACCACATTTTCATAAATTTCTTGCGCTACTAAACCTTTCTTTTACAAATATTTAATGACAGCGTGAAGTTCATTTTTCTCCATTTTTCTAAATCTTTAAGCAGTTATTTTACCTCAAGATAACTTTTTAACAAATACATCCACGGGACTGCTTTCTGGCACTTTGTTTAACAGATAAATAACAAATTCATGGTATTGTTCTGTAATGTTTATTTCAACGCATATTAGTATACTGGGAGCAGTAAATACTCTACATTCCTCGTAAATAAATATCCGCAGATACATTGTGGATTTAACTTTATGAAGTAGATTGTTTTGTCTATGAAATATGACCGATTCTGTAGACCATTAGACGGTATGCGAAATGATATCGGAACGCAACTCTAGAGTTCGAGTTGGTGACAACAAGCAGGCGAATTCTTCCGTGAAGAACAATCCGTCTTAAAGAGCAGAATACTCAATGAATGTATAAAACATCCCCATAGTTTTATTGGTCAATATAGTTAAACACCATAGAACCACATATAAAATCCTACAACGAGAGAAAAGCTATAACTTTGTATGGAGTTAAAGTTTTCGTCTATTTAACTTTTAAAGAAACAGCAAAGTCGTTCGACATGGCAATTAAGTACTTACTTGAAAATGTCGTTTAAATTATGTTCTAAAAAAATTCATTCGTGGATGAGTAGATTTTTGAAGTTAGGCGATTCCGCTGCTGAAAAATTGTGCCCTTGTGCCAAACTACTCCTTTTCAGATTCATCATACCTCTCTATTGATATAAAGAATATCAGATGAACAATTACTACAATTAAAACAAAGGCTAAGACAATTAATGCTTATAGAGATACAATTACTTTTAAATACTTAATTAGAAGGGTAATAGAAACACCTATGAATACGAAAAGGGTTAAATGATTAAATGACCACTGTACGCACCGATACTTTTACGCAATTTGAAGCGCAAACTTTGATCGAAGAAATAGGTCATCCGGAATTAAGCACGCTACATTTATTAGTCGCTAATTGCTACTACGCGCCGAGTTGATTCAACCTTCGCTTAATACTAAAGTTTTGTCGATTTAAAAAATCTTTATCGCATGCTACTTTGAAATGTGATAACAAGACGCACATGTGGTTTTTACTGTTTCTAAAGAGAAACAAGTTTCTCGGAATAAATAGGAACCTAACTTTAGCTGATCGAGGCCATAAAAGTTTAAGTAGAATTTATCGAAAGGGTATTGCGTTTACTGTGTGTGCTCACTCAAGTGTACGATGTTGATAGTAGCAGCAATCAAACACTGAGCAAAGATATGCTTATTGATATTAGCATACATTTCTGATTTATGTATGAATATAATTTTCACCATGGTGCATTACAAATTCGAAATTTAATTATAACAAGCGAACGAAAGTTTCGTAGTAATGAATGTTTTGCAGTACCTGTTAGGTATATCATTAATTGGAGAAACAAATGTAGCACACCACAAATATCAGCATCAGAAGGTATGCAATAAAGCGTAGATAATAATTTCAACAAACGTAAGAATTTGGTCACCTTAAGTGATAGAGTGAACTCTTACAATCACAGTTGGAATTCATATAATTTGATCCAAGTACAAATAAATTGGTGATTAGATTTTTAGGTTTTTATCATAAATTGTTCTCTTTCAACATCATCAGATATATCCTCATTATTGTTTTCATTACTTTATAGAATCTATCAAGTTCCGTTATTTCGACGTTCTTTTTTATGTTTTAGCATGTTTTTATGTTTTCATTGCCAAAGTGGTATCAAATTTCATTCGAAAGTGGTTCTTATAGAAGTTTGTTTGATATCCTCCATATTGCACACATACATACATATGTATGTAGGTGAAAGCATTTGTTTTTGAGGTTTATCTTTGTATGTATAAGCAAGTTTACATTTGCTTATTGTAGTGTATATACAAGAAATATATGCATTTTTATTGTCTGATCAAAAATACACATAGAATTTGCAACGGTCTCGAGAATATCTTCATTTTTTCAACGAGACTATTTCTGAACTATTTGAGGTTGGCACATGTTTTATAAAATATCGGTCTGCTGTTTACGTGACTAACACTAACCTGTAGCATGCTATTTAGTATTGCTATTTCTATTCTTCTAGTAATCTATTTC
This sequence comes from Popillia japonica, assembly GCA_004785975.1. Lineage (NCBI taxonomy): Eukaryota > Metazoa > Arthropoda > Insecta > Coleoptera > Scarabaeidae > Popillia > Popillia japonica. The sequence goes on from ML218714.1 coordinate 11,873, forward strand.
AACAACCGCATTTGCACGGATTCTTTGAACTTTCATTCGACAAAGAGAGAAATACACTTGAAGGACAATTTATTTCTGTATTCGTTTTTTGTATTTGTACATCCAAACTTCCACATCAACGTATATTTAGCTTCGATCTTGGCAATTGGTCAGACTAAACGTAGGTGAAATCCGAACGTTTGTTGTTAATCTTGCTTCTTAAGCGCATTTTATTGCCGAAACTACTAATACAAGGACTTTATAAGGATTTAAACGTAACTATCCAATAACGACGTAGTATCAATTTAAATTATATTACATATTTTGAATGTATTTGCGATAGCTATTCCATGCTTCTTGTAATTTATTTATTTGGGATCAGAGAATTCTGATCGATAATGTTCGATTTCGATTCGAATTTATTGGTAATGTCGACTAAGTGGAATTAGCAGACCAGTAGAAGATATAATTCCTCTTTTTTATTAGCCAAATTAATTATCATAACCCTCGTTGTTCTAAAAATTCGAGAATAAATTCTCCACCGAAATAATTTCATATTTCATAGCTTTGCTTGCACTTGCGCAAGGTTTTATTCATGCTGGTAGCAATAATGATACTTGCAGAGCCTCGTTCTAAAAAATTCACTCATTTTCCAAGTTATATACTTAACTAATTATACTAAACGTCAGGTTGATGGTTCTCATTTCGAAGTTTCATTTTCTTTCTTTGATTAGAGCAGAAGCTTGATTAACCTTTTCCCACCATGTTCTGAATTAAATGATTCCATTGAATTCAATGCGATGTAATCTCTTGAGTTAGTTACCTTTTCATACGTCATATCACCACTAATATTTTGGTTTATATGTTACTTTACTTAATTTAGAACTTATTGTTACAGAATATTTCAATTTTGAGGTTTTCGACAACAAATGTTTTTCAAAATAAAATGTTTTCAATAATAATTCTTTTATAATGGGTAATTATAATAACAAAGGCATATATAATTGCATATGAGATTGTTCAGTATTCTTTCTGTGCCAACTTAAAACTTTTATTTTTTATATATAACTCGGCAATGTTAAAACTACAATACAAAAGTAATTGCTTTGGGTAAAACACTGTGTAAGCCATAGGTCAAGCAACTCAAATTTGGTATTAAAATTTTCTTTCTTCTAAGGCCTCTTAGCAACTATACACATACAATTGTAAAATGTTATTGTGGAAGTAATTGTATTTGCTGCTTTTATGTGGCGATTACGCAATTTTCAATCAATTACAGAGTCGGAGATATTTTGTATCCGCTATGTTTTAGTAAATAATAGTTATTAGTAAGACTTAGCAATTGAAAGAAAACTGCAAAATATGTATAAGCTTTGACTGAATGATACTTAAGTAAATGTCTTAAAATAGAAATCCTCCTCAATTTTCAAGGTTTTAACTATATGTATAAATGAGTACTATGTATGCATATGCAACATTTGTAAACATCAAAACATTCAAAAGAATAAATTATCTAGAAAAAGAAAAATGCGCTAGTGTATAATATTTATATAATCTAAAAGGTAAAATATGCCTAAAAATAAATCAGGAAAATAGTGATTTTCCATTGTAACGTATTGCGTAAATATAAAGTGTGTTCGAAAAAGTATTACGTAATTTATGCAAGATTTTGTTTCTTCGAAATAAAGTACGGGAAATGCATATGACACGGACATCCAGGCTTTTCCCAGTATTTAGAAGGTTTATACAACACGTCAAACTTTATTTTTGACCAGTTGAAAACAACCACTAACCAGGCGTAAGAACATATTTTACAGGGTATATCATAAGGTTTTCTCCCGGTTTATGGAGGCGATTCTTGGTAGCTTTGTTTTGGTTCGAAAATCCGAAGGTGTTATAAAACTGCGCCGAATTGAATTGTTGCGGATATTTACGGACTTGCACAAAACCAGAACGAGTAAGAGCTCGATTGTACGGCCATATACAACGTACGGATTGGTGAACCTTTCAAAAATGATTCTAATTCGCTCATCATATAGCGTTTATAGTATATATAACCTCACACCTCGTCAAAATAATTACCTACAAGTGACTAAATCCGATAAAGCGCATGCGTTGCAAGGCCAGTCCAATTTTGTCCGCACCTTCGAGCATGGACGATCTGTGACGGTTTTAAATTATTTTGGATACTTGTCGGTACGGAACCAGAACAGATATAATTGCCAACAACTGCGCTTGCGCCTGACGTGCACGGATCTCTATTTTTCGAAACCAGAACAAACCTGGTGCTATGTAGAGCGAAAAAATGTATATGCAATAATGCGATAACATTTATAATTGAGGAGTTACGGCAATATGAAGAAAACAGACCAAAAACTTTTATTGCGAGATATCGCAACAAGAATGGAAATAATAGAATAAAAACAAATTTAAAGCAAAATTTCGTGAAGGCAAAGAATCGCACTGAAGTGACCGGCGCGTGTCATTTTGTAATTTTACATGTTCGTGCCCTATTACCGCGGCGGCATCGAGAATGCGTTGAATCAACACTTCTCGTGTTTGCACTCTAACCTCTCTGTCAGGTCAGTTGATGGAGTCTCCGCGACCAATCCATCGATGGAGGAATTCCTGATTGAGATGAGCTGTTTCTTGTCTTGTTTCTAGAGGAACATCTTGTTGGGCCAATTCCTCTTGTAAAAAGGAACGTACACCGTATCAACTGGTCATACACAACACCACACCAGACATTGTCACTGAATCTGCGTTTAAAATAGATTCTAACGTGTCATGGAGATTTTTATCCCCCCAGACATGCATGTTATGGTTGTTTATTCCATCTTTTGTAAAGTTGCTTTATTTGTGAACATTATGAAGCGATAGCGCTGTTGATTTTCAGTTAACCCATTACAAAACTATAAACGGTTGCCATAATAATGTAGTCCTAAATATTCTCCATACCCTGGAATGCGAAACGTTAAGTTGGGTAGCTAGGCGTCTTGTAGTAGAGCGCGGATTGCGCTCTACTGCATTAAGGATGTTTTCCTCTTCGTGAACGTCACGATTTCTTGCGGACAGAGTACGAACAATGGTAAGCATGCCAGTTTCTCGCATTGTTCGATATGTTCCACTAAATGTCTTGGAAGTCCAAGGATTAGGATGCCGGCGGTAATATTCGGCAACAACAGCTTTCGGATTACCATTACTAAGCGCATCCGCTATAAAGAGTATCGAAAATTTGTCATAACTCTTAACTAATGGATGTCATCCCACTTCTGTATTTACGTTTTTGGCACAACAGAGAAGGAATCACCTCCATTAACCGGGGAAATCTCATAATACGCCCTGTATATTAAAGAGGACAGCTAACTATTAATTCAATTCAATGTCTCAAACAAAAAAATTACTTTGACTTTGATGTATATTTCTGAAAAATAAAACAACACAATATCAATAGTATACACAATACAAACTTCAGAGTCAATTTCACAGCCCAATTTACTGCACAAGTTGCACAGTAGCTATCGAATTAGTTACTTGGTTTTTTGGATTTACAGATTGTGTTGCAAAAATGCGTCATTGGCTTGCATTTACGGTTTAGAAGTTCAACCTCTGAGGGCTAAAATACAATGCATATACTGTCTTTTTTCTAAGTCGTTTTGATATTGTTACCGTGTGCGTTACTTATTATGGCCGGCATAAAACCGTGTCTCACTCATTAAACACAACCAAACCAATATTTTTAATGTAGTAATGCTCCGAAAAACCGCTTTGAAAGCTCGTTTGGAGAATTCGTTCTTGGCTTTCTACACTACTTGCACCATCACAACCCTATATCTGGACATACCAGAAATATAAATCCAATAGCAAAAAAGTTTACATCTATTCAGAAAGATTGTAAGACCACGTATAAATACAAAAAGAAACTGTCATCAATCAGTTATATTACAGGCACTATTCAAAGTTACATAATACAATATCGCAAAGTGGTAGGTACTATATTAATAAATTGTTGTCATCACATTATGAATTTGATATACATATAGTAAATATTTGAACGTTTAATGTATTAAAGCATTTTCCTGTAATTGACCACTATACAGATTATTCTCAGTGTCAATACTCATTCGGATACCGATAACTTGGCTACCCGATCGTATCGTTCAAAGTCTGCATAAACAGTCCTTAATCTGTGTAAGACAATACATGTCATTTACAAATAAGAATGATAGTAGCGGACATGCAGGCAAGGCCTTACAGAAAATATCGCAAGGCGGTCATCAACATTTGTATAAATGTTTATTCTTCGTCGTATTTGGATCGATAGGCACGACACCGTTTCAAAAGTTCATAACATGCGTTCTACTTTTAATTTGGAAACTATTAAATCGATAAACAAATACTGAGAGTATTATGGAATATTTGTATCCAGAAAACTTGTTGATTATTTCAAAATTTAAGGTTAAACACACACGACAAAACTCATGTAAGAATCTATACAAGATGCTTTATTAATTATGGGAAACTGGAGATACTGCATGTCAAATAATGACGATTGACCAAAATACCCTTATTCAAAATTGCACAGTTTTCGAGATGAAGGTCTTCAAAGTTCCAGAAAAAAAAAATCGTTTTTTTTCATCTTTAAGGGTGTTGGGTACAAAAAAACTTTTATTACTGATTTTTTATGTGCAATAGAATGTAAACATATTTCTAGTATCTTACAAGGAATATAATAAAAGTGTAAAACGAAAAATAATGACTATAGGATGACTTACGAGTTAAAAAAGTCAACATTTTATTTCAATCCCAGAGCCATTGACAATGGTCCGATAGAAGTGAGATTTTAAATATTCATGTATAAGATATACGTCTAGGGCCTATCATTGCTATTTAATCAAAAAAGAAATTATTTATGGAAATAAAATGTTTTGAAAGCCACACAGAAAGTGACATTAACATAACTGCTGTTTTCAAAACGTTCCAAGAAATGCAGAATGGAGCAGCCGTATCTAAGTAAACAGTGAACGATACGTGCAAATGTTAAGACAATACATATTATTCCACAGCTGCAAAACAAGCGCATAGAATGGAGCAACCCCGCACATTTTCCGACCAGTTAAAGACTTGTTAACCAACATTTGTCAGGATTGTGTATTACGTAGAAAATTCATGGCCACCAAGATCACCTGATCTTACCCCAGCAGATTACTGGCTGTGGGGTTATTTAAATGGTTTAGTGTTTAGAAGACGACCAACAACGCTACAAGAATTAAAAGACAATACTGCAGAGCAAATTGGTGCAATTCAACCCGAAATGTTACGTAATACTGTGTCCATTTTTTGGAGGAAAGGTACAACAACAAAATGGAGGTTGTATTGAACTATTGCCGCAACTGGTTAGGCATACTAAGTCCCATTCCTTAAGCAATTAGATTTCGTTTACTTTTTGTTATTAACTTAATTTGTTATATTAAAAGAACATTTTAATCTAGTATTTTGTTTCTGGAAGTATAACTATAATATAATCACGTTAAATATCAAAAATAGGGCTCATATTCTTTTGCCTTACCTCGTCTTGCATGCTAAATGCTGTGGTAACACCTTTTTCCATCTCGTTCGAATAATGATTGAAGAATTTGATTTGGAATCGTCTTCATGAAGTACTCACAGAATATTTTTCAGTGTAACATAGCTTCATAACCACAACTTTTGGGAAAAAAATTCTGTGATATCTAGGTAACCTCACTAATAAATAAGACGCAGTCGGTATAGTAAGCCTCTATTAATTGCGACATGTACAAGACGAAAATAGAAAACAGAGTTAGCTCAAGAACTAATTATAATTTGAAATTGTTGAAAACGGTAGTATCTAACGTATTATCTAGATGTAAAATGTTTATGTATTTATTCGATACATTTTTCTACCATATAAATTGATATATGTATATCGATAGCGAAACAAACTCGAAGCGTAAGAGTTTATGGTAATTAGTTATAGTAAAAGGTTGCTTTTGTGAACTGCTTATGTCTAGGAAAATTCCTATTACCTTGAAAATTATTAGAAGGTTCAGTAGCTTTTGAAATATGTTGAGTTAACTTTTGAACAAATTTCGCTTTTAAAAACTATAGATACGATAATGTTTAAATAAAACAATATTGTAATGATTACGTATGATGTCTCAGGTTTCACAAAAGTGAAATCAATGGATATTTTGAACAAATTCAAATATATTACATAAATTGATTTTTGTGTCTTTCTAAGAGAGCATCAGCTATAATACAGTTTATTTGTTATAATTTTAATGTCAATTTTAAAAGAAAAATCTTAATAATTTAAACCGTCATTATTCTTAGAATAACTGCATTGTCTCGGAAGAGTAATATGTAATTATTGTTAATACTGGTTAAATTAGCAAGAATGTTACTAATACAATGATTATCGTTCCCAAGAAGAAAGAAAACGTTTTTAAGAAATGCGAGCACGGCAAGGCGCCTCAAGCGTATGAACTAGACAGGAAAATCCGAATAACTCATTGATAGCAAAGCAAGCGCAATGTTTTCATTTGTATTATGACGGTAGAATATATTGGGAAATTTTTAGAGAATGCAGGAATCCCCGATATTTATGCATTCATAGTAGCGGCAATTAATTTCAAATTAGGTATGTTAATGTAAAACAAACAACAGTGACTTGCTCTATAATCTAAAATTGCGCGTTCTTTAGAAAATTAATCTTCACCACATAATAAGTAAAATTGATTATAATTGATAACTCGTACATGCGTTTTCAAATCAACGATTAATGAACGATAGCCAATTATACTTTATAACTAGTGAGTCTCGTTTAGATATCAATTACTACCATTCATAAATTTGAAAAGATTCCAAAACGCATTTAAGGTCAAAACTAAAAATCTAAAAATGTTAGCAATATAATAAAAAAGGGTACAAAATATATGTATAATGCGATTTAGGAAAATAATATATTCTTTTGTTCGGATAACGGGGAGTATTAGTTATTTCATCTGTTCACTAGATTCTGTTACAAACCACCTTCACTCAGACACATTTTAAATCAACAACAAAAAGAAAAACTACCGATTTTATACTTGCAAATAAATCTTTTTCATTAATGTTTCTATTTTTATTGATTCACCAGGTGTTAAGGTGATGATACACTGCAACCTGAAAGATCTATTGTGTCCCCTATTCTCGCTGTATTTACTGCTAGCCAATTAGTGCGATTCCTTCTAGAAAGTGCAGGATGTCGAAAAGCTCCAGATTAGTTCTCCCCCTTCAATTACGTGTGTGACAAGGTCCCAATCAATATACGGATATTGGTTTGCTGAGATTAATGTATTTTGAAAATCCCTTTTGGTTATATGCTTCCAGAAGAGTTTTAGCTTGCCTCATACCGTGGAGATTCTCTCAGTATTTGGATTTTCCCTGTTCTACTTCACATTTCAGCTTCTCAAGTTTACACTGCTATTTATCCCACAAAGGTTCTGGCCCCACAAAAGGTGTTCTGGCCCCATAAAAAGTGTTCTGTCCCCATTCCTAGCGAGATTATGTGCTATTTCGTTTCCTTTCACTCTGGTGTGTCCCGGAACCCACACCTTGTTACTTTTGTCTAGCTCGTTTAATTTGTCTAGACACTCCTAAACCATTTTTGAGCTGATGATATGGGAGTTCAGCGCCCTGATGGCTGCTTGACTATCAGACATTACAATAATCTCTTGCGTTTCGTAGTTTCTATCGATGTTGAACTGGACGCATCTTTCAATGGCAGATATGTCCACCTGGAAAATACTGAGGTACATCTCCAAACTTTCGAAGTACATATTTGGTTCTAGGCCCATATATCCCTATTCTCTTTGCCGTTTTGGAGTTCTAACGTTAGTCATATTTAATTCAATAAAAAAAAAACAGAACTCTTGTATATAACTTAACACTTGTTTATTTATGTTGTGTTCAATTGCACGCCGATGCAAATTAACATTGTTACGTCGGCGATTCTTTAACGAAATCAATTTAATATATTGATTATGTTGTTTGTAGTAGATCTAAACCTACTAGCATGTTTATAGCTGCATCTATGTAACTGGCTTGCCTTCTTTCTTCTTTTACTGGTTTTCGTAGTGTCATCTGAGTAGTCCATTGCACAATTTGATAGGTTTGTATCACGAAGCAGTCGTTGCCCTCGAACACTGACGCACCATTCAATTAATTGACAATTAAATACAAAATACAGTACTGATCATTATGGTAATATTACGCCTAGGTGACTATACATACGTTATCATTTATAGAGTTTATAGAAAATTCAAAATTGGTGTAGCTTGTTTTAAAATTCAGTTATTAATGATTATTAATTAGATTTAAATTGCTATTAATGAAACGAGTACAAAGTAACTTGAGATATTGATCTGCGTGTGAAATTGAACCCACCAACAGCTTTTGATATGTAAAAAATAAATACTGGGCTTCGGCAATCTTATACAATTGCAAATATTTGACAACTGATATATTTTCCTATACTATTGGGGCGCATTTCATGAAAGCTATCGTTAAATACTCCATGCTGCTTTCTTTTTAAATATAGGTACCTACATACATCTCTGCAATTACGTACTTACAAAATAAGCAATCAGGTACTTACATGTCAATATAAACATAACTACATCACCTACAAAACATGTTACAATTATAGTTACACATACAATCGAGAAGCTTCTGTCAAAAACTCATTTATTGCATAATATGCACTACAAAGTTTGATGCCATTGATAACATTTAATGCAAACTTATAGTAAAACCAATTACAAATAACTTTAACAACAAGAAGGATTATCTTAAATTAAACTAAATGCTGTTTGGTTGATTTTGCCAGAATAATAATAATTCATCCCTTAACATCCACCAACAGCTTGCGCCAATTACAGGGGGCATCGGCTGGCCATGCGTTATTATTACGCCTGCGGCTGTAGACCGACTTAAGATGTGATCTTTCCGCATTTGCCGTGGAATTTGGGAAACTACAGAAAACCAAATTCAGAAAAAATATACCAATACCATACAATAAGTTCTACTTCTACTTTTATTCTATATACATACATATGTCTATGCATCTGTATATATTATATTTATACACCCCAAATTTGAAACATGTTTCAAGGAATAGGAATTATCAGTTGCCCAAACGGAACCTGGCGGAAGACGATCCCATACAACTTGGTCAATAGAAGTAGGAAGCAACTGCTTTGATAATTTAATTTTCAGTAACGTCTATTACATATACATACATTACTAAGAGAATGCGAATAATGAGAGCTTTTTGTTGGTTGTGTCATTCTGTATGTGAGTATAATTTGTTGAGCGTTTTATCCATGCTAACGGTATTTAGCAATTAAATGAATAATTACAGTAATATTTCTAACAGAGATCACATTTTAGTTCAGTCATGTGTTATTATAATTCAATAAATTAATAGTATAATATAGATTTACGTAATAGATGGTTGACCTACTTTATAGTACGGGGAATGTATTACCGTGCAATAATTAGTGCCTGTCTTTTATATATTTTAAAACAAGTTATTGAAATTGACTACAAGTGAAATAAAGAATACCCATTAATCTCGCCTCAGAATAAGGTTACAAAAAGATTTTTTTTTCGCTTTTCCAATTTGCTTACTACACTTTTCACCTACTGAAAGCAAGCATTGAACGACGTAACCATTGTAAAAGATTTAATTCAATTTTCTTATTCCCTACCAGGTATTTAAATGTAATTGCAATTGTGGAGCAATTATAGATAAATCGCCCGTTTTAAATTGAATAAATATCGTATTCGTTTGACCAGAAATTCTGGAAAGAAAAATGATATAATTTTGGAAAGATTACCTTACTGCCGATTAAAACTATTTCGTGGAAAGAGTCAGTTCTATTTAAATTGTTTCCAATTTATATTGTTTATATATTCAAAATGTTGGTATAATTATATACCAGATCCTAGCTTCAAAACCATGAACATTATATAAAACCAACCAGATCCTAACTTCAAAACCATGAACATTATATAAAACCAACTAGGAGTGAGTGTATCACAGCTTTCAGACATATGTATGTAGGTAATACATACATTCGCTCTCCTCATTTTTGTTTTAAGTATTATATTACTTTAAATTATATTTACAAATGCTTCTATTAATAAATTGACCTGGCTGGGCTTTAGTAGGCTTTACATTGTCAACCCAATTTTGCAATATATTCTTAATTACTTGTATCTTTATTCTGTAAATAATTTCGTTACGTGTACTTCTTTACTGCTTCAACTGCTTATAAATCATCTAAGTAAGCAAGGTTTCTAATACTTTTTCATAAAAAGAGCAATAGTGTTAAATTACAAACTCTAAATCATCACACGTTATTACTTTGATGCAACCTTATAGTGATTCGAAATCTGTAAATAAATAATTCAAGGCTCTCTTCAAACGTTGAAATGAATTCAGTTAGATTTTGGTTAATGGTACCTTTGTTGAGTAATATTTTTCTTTATAAGCAATTGTCCATTCTGCCAAAAGTTTGTGAAATTCATACTACATAAATATATCACATTTCCAAAAAAAATAAAACAGAAAGGACTAGTTTAATTCTAGGAGATAACCTTTTCGAATTTACATAATTCGAAAGTTACATATTTAGTAAAAAATCGATTTATACTATATAGGTACCAAAGATCTTTATAAAGTCAGATATGCTTGTTATATGAATTAAAAGTAGATATACATAAGTAATATAGCAACACGATTGATACAATATGTATGTATATGTTGGATCTGATCCTTTGTAATTGCCGTTATGTACTACATACAAAAATTACGTTTATATTCATTTGTATGACTCTAGATACAAATAGAGCTAAGAGTAGTTGTTTGTGTTTATGATCCATTCCATTCTCTAGTAGACGTAATGAATAATGCGATCAATTACATCGTATTTAAGTCAATTTATTTCGGGAATTGGTTAAGACATGTCACTGCTCTCTGGTAATGCATTTGAATGTTTTCATTCTAAATGAATACGGCGACGGCAACCCGTTTACCCCGAGTTAAGTGAGGCAAGGCCACTAGCCTGCTAGTTTAATACTTTCACTCTATAACGCAATCAATAACAGATTTATGAATTAATGCATGTCTATTTCTGCATGCATATTATTGCCTTAATTAGATCTTTAAGGAACCTTGTGTTGAATATAGTAATTTTCTATTAAATGTTCAAAAATTATATATATATAGTTCTTACTGCTTATGTCACCAATAATTTTTAATTTGAAAATTAGCTCATCACCTTTAAAACAATACAGGTCTTCTATCCATTGTGGTAAAAATCACAGATAGCCCGAAAAACTACATACAAATATGACTACATACTTATTCAAAACATACATTAAGTGCACACTTATTTTCAGAAAACCTATCTATCCATTCAATCGATTATCCATAGGTAGCGTAACTGACTATGTATATATAGTTTTATATTTCATTTTGCATCACGGAAATTGAATCTGGTGTTCATTCCTCGTTAATGACATAAATGTTGTGTCTTGAACGCCTGTCAAACTTACTCAAGTGGTGGAAATTTCCAGGCAACTCCAGCACTTTGTTGGAGGAAATGACCTTGATAGATGCATGTTTTTGTTTTTTATACACGCAAACCATTTTATTACTGCACTGTTCGTAGTTGCTGCTGATAAATGAAATCATCAGAAAAAAGATCTTATGCTTATGTCACGAGCTCAAAAAATTGGACATTTTTATGGAGTAAACTCTCGTGCATTTTTATTTGGTTGGACGCTCAATGGGCAAACTTGCATCTTATGCGATACAATGCCTCATAATATGGTAAGATCTCTACTAAAGCAAATTTGGGTTGGGCAAAGTTGCGTCTGACTATATGTAATTCAATTCAGAACTGTCGATTGGACAATGACGGTACAAACAAACCATAATCTGCGCTGGTGTATTTAATAAAGACAAGAAATATACATGTCTGGTATTAGGAAATTCATTGATGTTTTGGTAGTACATAACATTTGCATTCCAAAAGGTAAAGGATTCTAAACATATGAACTTGCATAATATCCAGCTTTTTCAAAGGTAAAAGTAGGAAGAACATCATAAACATGTTAACGAAGGTGTGTCTTTGATGTGCATTAAATACTCATAACTGCTGTGTACCTATCTGACTTTTTTATGGCATAATCAATATTATTTTCCTATAACTCTGAAAAATAAACAATAAAATATATTTTCAAGAAAAATCAGTATTCTCTAATTAACTTAAAATTAAACACTGTTATTATAATTAATAACAACGAACATTAGCCGGTTATATATTTCTTTCAAATCCTACACTGATCAGATGTATAATTATATGTGGCATATCTGCAAACTATACACTTGCATTCAATCTTACATTAAAATATTTCACCATTTGTTATGCAAATTTGCAGCTTTATTTTTTATCTTACATATCTTGAAATTACGATTTATGTTCCAAGTATCTATAAGCTAAGAAGAATATGTTATTGCCGTTTTTAACAATATTAGATTTGCATTATGCAAATGACCACGTGAAACAAGCGTGATCATATATGTATAAACATTGTTATCATATTTTAATATATAATTAACTAGCTTGACAAATGTGGAAAACCTTTCTGAAAGTGCTCTCTTCGATAAGAAAAATAAATGAAATGAAAGAAGAGAAGTTGTTAATCTTACTACATTCATTATTTATTTTTTACAGAGCCTTTCTCCAACTGGCTAGACGAAAAGATGTTACCAATATCCATGTTTGATGTAACGCCAATAGCTTTAACGCCATCGAAGACTGATCCTATAAAGTCAGACACGCCAGATACAGAAAGTCTATTGAAAGAGTTTGAAACTGTCTTCGATTATGTTAATCCAGGCACACTGACACCTCCACAGAGTCCACCGTACATGCAACAACCACTGTTGGCCACCCTGAAGCCTATGTCTACTCAACCATCTACGTACCCTTTACCATCCAAGGAACAACGCCCTTCTGTATATCATATATCTGAGAAACAGGTTCCAGATATTCTTTATTCTACATCTCCACAATCGGAGTCTCTTCAGTCAGATTATGCTGCACCTCAAACACCGCAATCCAATATTGCCCATGAATTGGCTGTAGTTGAAGAACTTGTCCGCAGTCGTGCCCAAGATATGGTGCAATGGAGTAATCCGTCTTCTCCAAGCTGTAGTAATAGCAACAGTGGAAGTACTTTTGATGATTCTTCCTCTGAAGATCCTGAGTGGGTACCAGAACCCGTTGAGGAATTGGCGTTCCCAACGAAGAAAACCAAACGCTACAAACCATACTCGCGTGTTTCTCCAGAAGACAAAAAATCTCGTAAGAAAGAACAAAACAAAAATGCAGCCACTCGCTATCGCTTAAAGAAAAAAGCAGAAGTCGAGGAAATTTTGACTGAAGAACGTAGCATACAAAAAGATAATGATGAACTTGCGAATAAAGTTAGCGATCTGCAGCGAGAAATTAAGTACCTGAAGGGTTTGATGCGTGACTTATTTAAAGCCAAAGGGCTTTTACATTAACACAACAACAACAAATAGATTTAAGTTTTTTCTTTTATAGTTATTTTTTTTGTATTAGAGTAGTTTATCTGTTTCTAATTTTTTGCTTAATTGATTCACGTTGCTTCATGTTTATTCATATATAGGTAGAGTCCGAATTTTATAAGAAGTACATGTACGTCACGGCTAAAATGCGCGAATTGTACGTACCATTAGCGTCGTAATAAATTTTAAAAAGGGGTATAAAATGTAAACAACTTAGAAATATTAAGTAGAAACATATAAGGTTATGAATTCATTATTGTTTTTCGAAGTTCTATGCGAAGCAATCAATAAAAACAAACATTTGTTAATGTTTACTTCTTTAAGTGCATATATCTAAATATTTCTACTAATAACGCACCAAACCCCAATAAACCACACGACGGCAATGAGAGCGGACTTCACCCAAACAGCAACAATCGGCGCGTCCGAACGCGCTTTCGTTCATAGCGCATGATGACGTACATGTACTTCTTATAAAAATCGTACTCTAGCTTAGGAAAGACATTTAAGACATATTTCTTTAATAATAAGTATATCTCACGTAAATATTTAAACTGTATGACGCGACGTTGCCGAAGTTGTTCGAATATTTGCGTCAAGATGAGCTATTTAGTTAAAGATTTAATACAATTTATAAATGTAATTTTAATTGTACTAATAAATGGATCATATTAGGTGGCATTTATTTATTTTCTATGCAAGATAACATATTAAGCGTTTCATGGCAGAACTATACAGGGTGTCCGCGATATACAAAGCATGCAGTTAAGGGATGATAGCTATAACGATTAAGAAACAAAAACATTTAATACACCGTGGGTCTATCTGTAAGCGTAAACGAGAAGAAAAATTATTTCTTGCAAATGGCCGATACATCGAGCCTTTCCTGCAATACATTTTCTCCTGTCTCTCAAAAGGTCCTTTTTAGGACCACCAATTTATCACAATGAAAAAAGAAATAAAATTTGTAGTAGCCTTTACGAAAGAGCTTAAAGCGCCCTAACATAATTGCACTATTGTTACATTGTGCGGCCTTCCCTCAGCTTAAATTTTCATTTACCGTTCGAAAGCTGCTATGAAACACGCCCTTTTCACTCTAACTTGAACATAACATCGATTTTATTGTCATAACATTATTTTAAAAGAACGCAAAGATACTTCTTTCCTACATCTCGGATATTTTTAAAACGTATCGCCATTGTCTTCGAATGATACAATGGTCTAATGTAGTTCAAGGTCGTATAAACATGTGTTGTTTCACTTGCAGCGGGTGCTTTTATTGAACACGTACAGTATGCTCTAAGAGAAATGACACCACGCTTCAGTTTCAATGTATTAAATAATTCGTTTTCGTCGTTGTTTTCAGTTATTTTCAACTTTAAGTTTTTGATGTGGTTTTTTGGTTATTTAAGAAACAATATGG
Source organism: Popillia japonica (assembly GCA_004785975.1). Taxonomy (NCBI): domain Eukaryota; kingdom Metazoa; phylum Arthropoda; class Insecta; order Coleoptera; family Scarabaeidae; genus Popillia; species Popillia japonica. The sequence continues at coordinate 26,944 of ML218714.1, forward strand.
ATGAGTTTTCTTGTACAGTTTGACCAAATAAGGTTTTTTAGAAATAATTTTTTTTTTCTCGTTTACGCTTACAGATAGACCCACGGTGTATTAATGTTGTTTCTAAATCGTTATAGCTATCATCCCTTAACTGCATGCTTTGTATATCGCGGACGCTCTGTATAGTAGATATAAAACAAATATGAAGGAAATTATTTCAATATAATCTTGCTTTCCTGTTCTTCAATTACAATCAAATACCACGCTGGAAATATTTTTAATTTTTTTTATGTAATATCTCTCTGCCGCCAAAACTACGTGCGCATTTATTTATTCCAGTTTTGTCTTTTGAACTCGCTACTATAGACATGGCAAAAATATCAACGAACGTAATAACATTATCGATTGTTAGGTCATTCACATAAACTATATATACAAGAGAGATCCTTGAAGCACTCCCTTATCATCTACACCTCATTTATTAACAAAGGCGCACTATAACTTTTTAAATCTTAACGTTACTGTTAGCTCATGTTTAAAACAAACATATTCAGATTTTTAAAGTCGGGCTAAAATATCTAATCACAGGCTCAGTAGCCAAAGAGGTAAGATCGATCGACCTATCGTTGTGAGAATCGGAGGTATGGGGTTCGAATGCCGAGTCCGGCGTTCAGCATCGGTACCCCTGTCGACTACCGTTTGTTGGGAAATCATTAACGCAATATTACTTACGGTGAGATAATATTACGAGTATAAGGCCTACAAAATACATTTTACACATACTATCTTCACCGCAAGAACTACAGTGATAGATCCGACAAGCAATACAGCTTGGAAACCACTGTCGTTGCACTAACCAGAGATTAAAAAAAAATGATTAAATCTATAATCTGAGTTTAATTTGATCCAAAATAACGAAACAACAAATTTGCTCTCCTGGACGTTCTTCGTTTATACATCTTACCAAGCTGTATTCGCAGTTAACCAGAAAGTAGAACTTTCACCTAAAAATCTATCACGAGATAGAGCTAATTTATTTGATATACCAGATAAAGAAAGTGACCGATTAATAGTTCCAGCAATAGTATTCAATTCAAAGTCTTGAGTAAAAGTCTACAGCAAAACAACAATGGGCAGCAGACGAAAGAGAAGCAGTTAACGCTGAAAATTAACTAACGTCATTAGTTGTCGTTGACTTCACTTAGGAAATAGCGAACGAAGCAAATTTACGAACACAGACCAGGGAGTTCTAAAAAAGATTCCGATTGCGTCCTGAAAAAAGTGTATCTCTATGGCCTCTATGATCATCAGTGGATACATTTATTACAAAAAAAGGTACTTTATAATTCTAGATAGAATACTGACTTGCGACGACTACATTTTTTGCAGTCTGTTAATACTGTCATAAAACTTTGTTGCTTGCTCTACACATCATGGAACTACCAGGACAAGATATATTGTCAAATATCGACTTTTTTCAATAAAGCCCTGGTAAGGAAATAATTTTGAGGTAAATATGCGTCACCATTAGATTTGTTTTAGCCGCAAGTTCATGTAACTCATAACACATACACGGTATCATCGAAAATGCTTATGATTACCGAAATTATTCTTTTATAAATTTTGAAATATATTATATTGGGAAAACTAGACTAGCTTTATGAAGTATGTATAATAGCCTAATTTGCAAACAGTCAACAAATTAAAGAATCTTATCTTACTTCCTATATGTAATTAAAACTTGCATATTTCATAAGGTCAATATGCTAATTGATTAAAACACATATTACTCCTGTTTTTCGTTTATTTCTGGGTTTACACAGTTTTTTATCCAAGTGATCCATTCTGAATCTACAACTTTTTCCAAAGTAATTTCTTGGAATATTTCACTTTGACTTGTTTGAACAAAACCCATTCTCATAAACATTTGTAAACTTGGCCTATTATCCATAGTAATTTTCACTATATAATGCTTTACATTTAATTTTTCTATGCCATATAGAAACATTATCATCATAGCTTCAAATCCATATCCTTTACCTCTCGAATCTGGTTCTGCAATCATAATTTCTGCTTCTGCCACAAGAGTACTCTCAGGATTAGCAAAAAATAAATTTGTATCTCCAATCATCGAATCTAAAATAATATTTTTAAATGGCAACTAGATTGACCATGGTATGGATTGTTTAATACCTATTTCATTTTGAGTTTCATCATACTTTTCTTTTTCCAAAACTATAAAAGTGCATTCTGAAAGATATAAATTTTATGTAGGTATATTACTTACACTTCTAATATAAAATTCATACTATTGGTGTCCATTAACCATGACTGTTGCATATTATATTCTTCATCTAATGAGAGTGGTTCCGAACCAGTTAGTCTTAATAATTCTTCAGATTTCATCCATTTATGGTATCTAGAATCGGAGATGTAGTAAAACAGAATAATTTATAATGCTTTTAAGGTACTTACTTTAAAACATGTTCCTTTCTGTATGGCACTAACACCACCTTCTTGCCAATTATTGTCGTAAATCTATTGATTAACATTTTAATTCCGTTGTGAACGTATACGTACTTGACAAACGATAAACTTAGTTTTTTTACTTATACATGCACTTTATACACTTTCAATATTGATGTAAACATTTCAAATATTTGACAGACGACAAGCAACGCTGCTGGAATGTCTCAATAGCAACACCGCAATCGTTTGTGAATTATTTTGAACCAGTATGCACCGAACATATAATTACAAAAAATAGGATTCAAAAATGTACAATTATTTAGAATTAAAGTTAAATTTATTTAATATTACTTAGTATCATTATTCATTTTAGCGTAAACGTACAACAACCTTTGTATATTTGACACAATCCATGCGCAAATAGTATGATTTAGGTTCCAAGATGTATGGAATTCGGCAATTAGTACAAATGTTCTGTAGTTCACCTACGTAGTCTTACGTACCAATATGTCAATTCTGTTTATGTAGATAGTTGACAGCGCTGACGCTTAGTTTGAATAAAGTAATTATTATTAAACGTGTGAAACAATTTATTATTAATTATGGGTAGACGTTCAATAAATACCACTAAAAGTGGTAAATATATGAATCCAACTGACCAAGCTCGTAAGAACATACATTACTTTTTAACATAACCTCTATTGATATCTCCTTCTTTACTAGGCAAAGAAGCTAGGAAACAAGAACTGAAAAAAAATAAGAAACAACGACAAATGGTACGAGCTGCTGTATTAAAAGGAAAAGATCCCCAACAGTTACTTGAAGAAATGGAGAAAATAGATCAAATGGGTTAGTAAATCACTTTAATTGAAATTACGCAAACTGCTTCATTTCATTTATAGAATATAATGTTCATCAACCTTCTCCATTAAATGAAAAAGTTTTAAAAGATAAACGAAAGAAATTGCGAGATACTCTTGATAGGGTGCTTAGTATGTATGTAAGTTTTGAATGTTTATTCTATATTAGTTTATGATATACATTTTCTTTATATATATTTCTTTTGTGTTATAGCATAAAGATGATCCTGATAAATGGATAGAACTTAAACGAAAGCAAGCTGAATATGAACATAAGAAAAACCAATTAGTTGCCTTCTATGAATCTGTTAAAAGTGCTCAACAAGTTACTGTAGATGAAATTCCATTACCACAATTGCCACAGATACCGCAAAACCCTTCCCTTCAAATACCATTACCTGTAGAAACAAGGAAAGCTCCAGAACATCCTATCTATTCAATTGCAACAGCTCTTAAATTGCAAGCTCTGGTAAGCATATTTTTTACATCGACTTGATAACATTTAGTTTAATACAAGGACCTATGTATATAAAAGTTGACATTTTTGATTTCTGTATTTATCAATTATAATCATTTATCATATATAAAATTCTATTACTCAGTGCACTATTGCTACACTACTTAAATCAAAATAAAAAATTACATTCTTTACTTACTTGTTTTTTGTTGTAGGGGAAACCAATACGGGAACCGCCGGGATGTCCACCAGGTCCAGCACCAGATATAAATAGTGATGGTGAGGTAGAAGAACGTGAGTCAACTGAAATTGAAGAACAATCAACACAACCCGAATCGGATTTAAACAATCAAGATGAAGAGGAAAAAGAATCAAGTGCCCCTGTTAAACCAACTTCATTACAACAAAAAATGGTTGCGATATCAGGCCAAAATGTAGATGAATTTATGAAAGAAATGGAAGTTGTACAGAAAAAAATGGAAACTGATAAAGAAGAAGACATTCAACCACCAAAGAGTAAACCATCAGTTAATATTGAACCTCCAGCACCGCCTGGTATTGAACCCGAACCAATTTCTAAACCTCCGCCACAACAGAATATACCTGTACCTCCTTTGGTTATGTTTCCTGCACCAGGTCCTATGCGTGTACCGCCAGGTCCACCACCTGGTCGACCATTGTTACCACCTGGACCTCCGCCAGGATTACCTCCACGATTACCGCTTCGAATGCCTCATCCACCAGCTAGAATGATACGAATTCCAGGTCCACCACCACCTAATTTAGCGCAATTAGGAACACCTAATGTGTTATCGGCAGGTCCTCAGCTTATTAACCGAATGGATGGCACCAAATCAAGTGCTACTATTATGGCGAAACCACAAATTAGGAATCTTAGCGCTGATGTAACCAGATTTGTACCTTCGGCATTAAGAGTGAAGCGAGAAGATAAGAAACCTAAACCTTCAAGAGCATCATTAATAAATGAATTAAGACAAAAAGATATAACTACTCAAAATTTACAGAAACAGCCAACGAAAGATGATGCGTACCTACAATTTATGAAAGAAATGCAAGGACTGCTGTAATGATTTTTCTAGTTATGAAATGATTTTGTAAATAAATGTATTTTAAGATTCTGCTCCTTCTTTTTGTTAATTATATTATCACCATTGCTGGTTTTCTGTGGGATGATAACCGGTAGTATTTACAGTACAATAGAAAATCAAAAACAATATTTGTACAATTGATTTCGGTATTTACAGGGTGGACTTATTAACAAAAACAATATTGTATATATTGGTTTACTCTTTGCCAATTGTTCACCTACACCTGATGTGTACTCTGATAGTTTATTTCATGATCAGTGTAGGTTGTACTGGAGCTGATCCAAAACGGCGTAGACAAATCAAAAGCGGATTATGTGTACAACGAATACCGTTATAAATCCCCGATTTAATTTTAAATTGACAAAATAACCTTATTCTCGACGTGATACCATCGTACATACATTTATATCACCATAAAGATGATTGCCAAAACATGGTGTTATTGCAGCAAACATAGCTATTTAAAGTTACTCAAATACCATATAAAACGATTGGAAGCCTATTAAATTAACAGTTAAATTTTAGAATTTAGACACTGAATTAGAAAAATTACCATAAATATGTACTTTACAAGTGTGTACCAAGATCATTCAATTTAATAAAATTAAATTAGTGTATGATGATTAATGATGGTAAACTAGTTTGAGTCGTCTTTTATTAAAATCGTACCATGATGTTGGCCAAATGATCAACATCAAACTTACACTGAAATAGCGGGACGTATAGGTACCGATTTTGTTATCAGCTTGAAAATTGCACGCTGCTGCGGATATTTTTGCTTTTGAAGTACAACATTATACACATCATTTCCGATTATTACTGCGACAATTCAATCTTGAATCATCAACCAAAACGAGAAATTTTCGGAAATCGAATAATTGCGGCCTGCATTACAATAAAATATAATTTCTGTACATAACTCAAATTTTCGTGGTCAAAATGCAAATTTTCATATAGAGGTGTACTTCGTCCGACTACAAGCGGGAGGACCTACGTAATGCCATACCGTGCCCGTATTAAGTGACTGCCAAATGCTGACATACGATAACAATAGTCTGTCTGTAGACTCGATCATGGGCTCGATATGGAATCTAACTGTATTGTTGAACTGCGATAAACGAAATGAAAAATTGATGTACAAGAGAAAGATGTAACAAGCTAGTACAATGGTAAACCCTTTCTTGTTCTAACAAATGTGAACTAGCTATGTCCTCCTTTTATTTTTAACTTTAGGTATCGATCACTCGCAGGCGTGTACATGGTATATGTATTGGAAACCGACTTACTGTAGAAATGCTGTAAACAATGCGCGGATCCTCAGAGAATATTAAGTTCACTAAGAAATTGAAGTTTATCACTGTTATATTTGTACTAAAGTGTTTTTAGAAACTTTAAAATTATTTTTACTCTTGCTAATTATTCTTATGAATTAGCATAATTTAATCATATTTTATGTTGTGGAATTGATCGATGTATTTATTAAATACATCGGTCAATATAAATTTTTTCAATAAATTAAATAAGGGCCACATATCACAAAAAATAAGTGGAGGAAATTGTTATTTGACTTACCAGCTTAAACTATAGATGAACTTCAATGATATGATGTAACACTGCAGTGAATGTTAATTAAAATTGTTTATTATGATACTATTATATTTTGTAGTTGCACTGTATATAGCGTTAGTTAAACTACTACCAAAAAACGGTCGAATTATCATTAAAGTAAAAGCGAATATATTTAATTATAAAGATAACCGTAATGCTCACCACTTCACGTGCTAAAGCTAACTGTGTATTTTCAGTGCATTTGAATAAAGAATGTTTTGAAATCGTAAACTACGTATCAGCAAAAAACTCACTTTTTTAATTTTTTAGTAATACTTCGTTTATTCGGTTTTTTGTGCGTGCGCTCGGAATTCGGTTTGACATAAAGAAACATACGTTTTCAACAAATTGAAACTTGCTTTCTGAAGAAATTACTGCATATTTTTGAACATTTTAAACACAAAAGGTATCATCGATTTTGTCTACATATTGTAATGCCAATGTTCTCTGCCTTCATGCAAATTTTATCACGCCGTTCTTGCAATCTAAAGACAATAATTACATAACGACATAATTTAATTCTATTATATAATATCTGACATCATGTTTTGATATTGTTTTTAATAATCAGCGTAAAATGGCACCGGGATTCCTTAAACACCGTCCCTAACGCGCCCACTCTATCCGCTAACTATACTTACATTAAATAATAATAATAATAATGGATAATGGAATCCACGTGCTGTTTTTGCAACATGCACCCCGTGGTCACGTGATATTCTTGCGGCCAAAACTCTTCTTCCCCCATCGTGTAGTTTTTTTTACAGTGGCTGCTAAGCTGTATTGCTTATCGGTCTACCACTCTAGTTCTTGCTGTGTACACGGTTGTTTTTTGTAAGCCTCATTACAATATTATAGTACTATATATAATAGTACTGGACTGGAGAACCGGTGCCGGACCGGCGCGCTACAATTGGCGGACACCGAGCCTGTAATTAATATCGCTATAAATATTCTACATCAACAAATATGATTCTACTTCTCTTTATGCAATGAGTGTTGTTTGAAATATATGGCATGTATATTTGATGATTTAGGAGATACGCTTGCATAATGATATAATGACAGGAAAAGACACATTCTGAATTCCTAGTAATATATTTTTGGTTACGATTTAGGTGTTTACATTTCTTATGGAATTTACATAGCTAGTAAATATATCAGGATGATTAAATTTGCTCATGTTACATAATTACTTAATTATATTGACTTATTATTCTATTGCATTATAGGGCAAGCCACGGACAACAGAATTACAGGGTAGAAAAAAGAAAACTGTTTATACTTCACCTACAGTTGTAACTACTTTACTTATAGCAATCTTAAAATTGGAATGTGATTATGTTTGATAATTATTATTGAATTACATCAGTATTCTTATTACCGAATAGTAAAATACGTATACATATTTAAAATATACAAGAAACATTCAATGGAAGATCGACATTTTATGCAACTTGCAGTTGGTTGAGTGAATATTTCTTGTAAAATATCTACCCGCCAGACACCACCGGTGCAAGTACATTAGATCCGAATTCATTTTCGCTGAACTTATACGCCCATTAACTACATCTAAAAGTAATGTTATTGTAGAGGTACTTAGGTGTAATGGGTTTTAGAGGGGATTAGGTGTGTTTGACTTGAATAACTAAAGGAACAAAAATGTACACTCCAGAAAAAGTAACTTGGGCGCCTCATTTTGTGTACCTTGTATAATTTAAATTTATTGTATCAAAGTTTGATCTACCCTGACTTCTGTTATATTGAGTATAGCTATTACATGTGTTCGTGAAAACATTTCCACACCAAGTTTTGTGTTTTACACATATAGTACGAATTAAGTGGTAATGAGCATTACACAACTCACGAATTTCCAAAGAATCAATCTTTAGGTATTGTTCTTCTTCACTTCTTGTAAATCAAAAATTTGAAATTTGTATTGATACAGTTAAATAATAACTTCTGGGCAATTTTTAGGAAGCAACTATTTCAGTATTCTATAATAATATGCCCAAATGTTATATGTACATTAAGAAAATATTTTTTTTTAGCAAACAAGCACCCATATGGGTTTTCTTAGGCAGAAAAAGAAATCCGATTCTCCACCTAGCAGACTGTCAACGTTCTTGTCATATTTCATTATTTTTTACTACTTGAATAGGAGCGAGTAATGTGCGTTTTTGTTGTGGTTTTTTGGATTTATATAGCATATTTATAAAAAGTAAAATATGTAAACGAAGACACACCTAAAATCCCAAATTAAACGAAATTGCACTCCACTTCTAGAAATAAAATAAAATCAATGGAAGAATCTATGACAAGAAAGGCGTTTTAATCAATGAGCAATAAACAATACAAAAATGTTTCTTTTTACTGATGGAATTCTTTGGATAGTCAGCAAATAACTTTGCTTCCCATAACATCTTTTGAATATTTTTTTGACTGAATGCATTTCAAGATGCTATTCATATATGTCCGTACATGTCATACATACATGATTTTATAATAATTTATATAAGAATTCTATATGTGGTAAACTATAAAACAATGGACTGGATATTATATTATCAAAGAAAAAAATGAAAAGGAATTATAAGGCCTAAGCTGGATTAAAATATACTAATAAATGAAGTAATTCATCAAGAAAATGTGGCACGATTTTGGACAATAATTCAGACCTAGACAGGGTCAGTTTCTTTGCTCGAGGCACATTGGACACATCCTATCAGAATCCATATGAGTAAAAAAAATTAGTTCGTCCAAACTTTAAGTGCTCAAAAGTTGATACAAAATTAGAACAGAATACAATGGAATCTGCAGTTTGCTTTATTGACTTCTCTGTAAAAAATTTTAGCGGTTTATAACTAGGCACCTAGAATGAAGTTTGGCTGTGCCAATATGAATCTTAATCTTTTACTTGAAGTATACGCCACATAATACAATGGAAAAAAAAATGAAAATTTGTAAAATATAGAAATCGTATTGAACATGGTGTAGTTGAAAGATAAGGCATACTTCATACATTATCATGTGTGATATTCATAAACTGTTACAAATCAAGCATGTTAGAACAATTTCGTCTTCCTTCTGTTGCAATAATACATGTATCTTTTTTTCTGCACATTTTACACGTTCATCGCTTAATTAAAACCATTTTTTTGCTTCAAATTTAAATTAAGATATACATTGTTTGATTTTAGACTACTCAAATTCTGTTTTAGTTGTTAAGTTGTAAAATATGTGCTACTGCTTCTTAGGTACGTACCTATATCATCCAAGTTGTCGAATTAGATATACTACCACATACATATCTGATAGTAGCACATCATTCGGATATGCATGATATTTAATTTAAACTTATTGTACCGCTCGAAATACTTTGATGGAGATGTTTATTCACGAATTATTATCTAAATTTGCCATCTTTTTAAAACATATAACGAAAACTATTGTCATGCAATTACATATTACGAGTTTGTCCATAAACATTAAAATGTGTTACTTTTGCTGACGCATCCTTAACATTGTGTTCCAATATTATAGTTTCCATTAAAATACTACAGATAAACTCTTGAAGATGGTCATGTATAGAATACTTCTGTGATTGTAATATTTTAGAAATAGACGTAGTCAAAACGGGGTAAAATATTTTATTTAGACTGTTATCTCAGGGAATTCTTTGTTCATTTAAATAACTTAAATGTAGGTTTTGGGGTACAACTGTATATGCTACTATTATTTACGTATGAAGACGGGTTGTTCAGGAAACAATAGTTTAACATAAACACATGTTATCCTATTTCGTGTACTTGCAGTTTTAGAGGAGAGTTGACAGTTGTAACCACAATCTAGTAATTATATGTTGCTGTTTTGAAGATTGTCACTGGAATTTCGATACATTCTGTATTTAACTGTATCCAGAATAAATCTAAATTTGTCCTTACCTAAATCAGAAGAAACAATACAGATAATATACCTAAAGATTAGTATATAAAAAATTAAAAACTTACATACGTGTCAAATCAAACAAAACAAGTACATGCTCATGTATCGCATCGCTTTTTTGTTTATTGTATTACGCTCACAGTATCATATCAAGGAAATAATTAAACTGTGGACTGTATAATTAATATTATATTATATATGAGTATTTAAAATAAGAGGTGTGTATTTTGTATTGAATTGGAATAAATACAGGGACTAGGCGAGGTGATGGATGAAAATAAAAACAGATGATGACTTTTGATATGTGCGAACTACCCCTAATAGACTACCTAGCAGAGAAGATATTTATCGATTTTGTGTTTGTCCGTTTCCTAACAAGTCGGGCTGAGATTGCACTGTCTTGAGGTGTAAGTGGTCGTTCCAATACTCGTTCCATAACGGCTATCCATTGATCCCGTTCCACTTCCGACATAGCGGATAAGTTAAACACACGTTCCGGTGTAGTTAGCGTAAATGTAAATCTCAAGTCTTTAACACCGGCTTTCGCGCCCACCCTAACACTGTAACCGTCCGACATGTAACCGAGGAAAATCTCTCCTTTAGGATGGGCATCCAAGGGATCATCATGATACATTAGTTTTCGATTATCCAAGGTGAACCAACGCTTCTTAAAACCATCACTGCTTCTAGGTCCTGTTTTGAAAAGCCAACCTTCTTTGGCAAAGTCTTCCGTTAAATAGTTAACCAAATCGGCTTCGCTGGCAGATGGATAAGCAACCTGCAGCCTGTGAAGTTTAACGCATCTGATTGCCATATACCAATTTGTTATTTCTTCCGGGTTATCATGATAAACATATATATGTCTTGTGGAACCGTCTTTGAGGAAGGTTAGTTGCAATGATGTAGGTATACCGATTTTTTCTGGAGCGAAAACCACGTTTAATTCTGATACCCGTAAGATTGCCTTAGGTTCTTTGTCTTTCTCCTTAACGAAATACTTTAGTGTGTCGTCGGATTCGGATAATACAAATTTTCGGGGATGATATGCGCTGTCTTCTTTCCCTCTTTTCTTCAGGTATCCGTCCTTGTAACCATTGATATAGGTTTGCTTTTCAGGATGGCAAAACTCTTCTCTTTGGTATTTTGCACGTATCCATTGTTCAATTAACACTCTGAAATAAAGAAAAACCAATATTATTGAGCAGTTATATTACCATCCGCATTGAATACAGATTTAGATAAAAATCTTCAAAATAGCGGAGTGTCACTACTGGTATACATACTTATGTATGTATATGGTACATATAGAATGCGCTTCCTGTAAGACTGCATAGAGGAAAAATTAGTGACCTGATGTTATGCTGTTAATTCATGTAAAATTGCACATAGTAATGTGGAACATATTGTTGTGGTTATCATAAAATTACTCATAAAATTAAATCTCTTACAAACTGCGCATATACTATTTAATAACAAATTTTATGC